>JAULCB010246207.1:0-12661 GCA_032358575.1 Dendronotus rufus
TCGGAGACGGGTGTTTGATTTGGAAGTCTCTGGAAGAATGAAATAGGCGTCTAACAGGCTGCACGTTTGTCTGAAGTGTTTTATATTTTTCCGGGGATAAATGTTTTTTTTTACAGTGTTGATTTCATTATTCAATCTTGTTTTTTCACAGACAACGACAATAACAATGTCTGAGACGCACGATTTTGGAGTGGCTCCTATAACTTGCCATTCATTCAACAAAGATCGAAATGGTAAGTAAAATAGCTGTATTGAAAAATTAGATCAGATAGATATTTTGTGCCAGTGCTATTATTTGTGGATATGATTTGAAATTAGTGGTCCAGAGTTAAATGTTCGACTATTGGCAGGGGTGAGTATGTGTCGGTATTTATAGCTAACAACTTTAGTGGCTTTCATTTCGTGATTTTTATGTTTGCCCAACTTCTCTACTTAGATTAGGCTTCTGTTATTGATGAATCTGACTTTCATTCTCTTTTTTTTCTTTTACCTTCTTGTTGTCGCAGGACTGGCAATGTCTCTGAATGATGAAGATGTGAAGATTTTCAAGAAGAATGGAGCTAAATGGGAAGAGACAGACACTCTGAGTGAGCATGGCCAGCGTGTGACTAGCATTGACTGGGCCCCGAACAGCAATAGGATTGTCACTTGCTCTGCTGTGAGATATTATTGTCCTAGCATGTTTTCGTAATGTAAAGTAGAATTTGTTTTGTATGAAAGATTCCCTGTGTGTGTGTATTTGTTTTTCCTTTATATAGATGTTTATTTATTATGTTATTAAAAGCTGATCCCTTGGGATCCTTTTCTTTCTTTTTCGTACAGTCCCTGTTAACTAAATTTTGGCGTTGAATAAGGTATATTTTTTTTTATGTTTAGTGAAAAGCAATATATTTGTCTGCTTTCCTTTTTCATAAGGACTTCAGTAATTATTTTGTAATAGGGTACTTTATATTCTAAATTTCCCTGACAGGATCGAAATGCATTCGTATGGATGTTAGAAGGTGGAAAATGGAAGCAAGTGTTGGTCATTCCTCGAATCAACCGTGCTGCAACCTGTGTCAAGTGGTCACCTCAAGGTTTGTGGTCTTGTTTTTCTTCTAGGTTTCGGTTTGAATTACTATTTTTTCATTTGCCATTTACTTTTACACCCCTGTATATTATACTTGCTTGTCTTAAATCAGTTTTATATAGAGTAATCTGTCTTGAATATTTACAACTCCCACTTCCCTACATAACTCTCGGACACTTTTGCCATAAATAGCTTTCCTCTCCCATAACAACGATCCAATCTCATATTTTTCTCTCTCATCATCGTGTTCTTCTCTACGTGTCTTCCTCTGCCTTTCTCCTATTTTTCTTTTCCTTCTCCTGTCCCAAGTTAAGATTTGTTCTGTAGTCTTTTACTTTCTTTCTTGATCAATTTACATTTCGTACCTTTCTGTGTAATGTTCTGTTCTGTAGTGCCTTTGAATATTTATTTACAGAAAACAAGTTTGCTGTGGGCAGTGGCTCCCGACTGATTGCCATTTGTTACTACGACGATGAGAATAACTGGTGGGTCAGTCGCCACATCAAGAAGCCAATCCGATCTACTGTGACCTGGTGTGTATTGTTTATTTGTGTGCTTACGTTTATTTTTCTATTTTATTAAAAACTGATTGGTACAATTTTGGACAAAGATATTTTTTTTATTTGATAATCTAAAATTTAAAAAATTGCCTCTATTCTATTTTTAGTTATGTTTGATCACAAAAGGCAACATTTTCAAGCATTGCAACGGCAAGAAACTTAACTCCTATTGCCTATCTAGCGCCGCTGCTCTGCGGCTGACGCACAGGTTATTCCGGTCTTATTTCGTAATTGAACCCAAAATGACAACGATCCCTTTCGGACAATAAAGGCTAATTTTATCTTTCATCTCATTCTGAACCTTTGCTTTGTTGTTGTTTTCAGCCTGGACTGGCATCCCAACAACGTCCTCCTTGCTGCAGGATCCACGGATTTCAAATGCAGGTACGTGGTTTTTTTTTCTTACTCTGCCGCCGTTATCCTGTATCATGCAACCATTTTATTTAGTTTGCAATTTTTTTTTTCATAACAAATAAAAGTATCCTTCCTTTAGGATTGTGTTAAAATGTTTTAAGATTATTTGAATATTTTTTTTGTATGGTGAGTGATGTAGTGTGCGTTTTTCTTGATTTGTTGCAGATAACAAACCAGATAAGTGTTAAATTGAAACGAGTCACCTTTTCTACTATAATCAAACTCTTCGATGTTTAAAACAATTAACTACATTCGATTACATATATTATTCCTATTTTTGTATTTTCTTTTTTTAAGAGTGTTCTCTGCCTACCAGAAAGAGGTGGATGAAAGACCTGGAGCCTGTTCATGGGGCACCAAGATGCCGTTTGGTGCCATGATGGCTGAATTCAGCAATGGCGGAGGTAACCAGAGGGTCAACGGGAAACATAAACGATTAACGTATTAAGAACAAGTACATGTATAATATTCTCAAAGTCGGACCTAGCAGAGTTGAAAGTTTGGCGACTAAGAGCTGTTGGAGGGCTAGACTAATAACTATCGAAGGGAATAAATCGATACATCAACTGCTTGTCCACGATCTTCACAAATGAATTAAGATTGTATAAATGATACCATTTATACAAAGCTCTTCCAGACCATGATGGAAGCACACAGTGCAGCGCAGCATATATTATCTCATCAACACGATGGCGTTGACTGCCTAATCATAAGAAGAATAGAAGAACAATAATAAACAATGCTGCGATATAATATATTAAGTGAAGGATGTTTTGTCTTGTTACAGGTGGCTGGGTGCATTCCGTGTCCTTCTCCCCGAGTGGCAGCCTGGTTGCCTGGGTGGGCCACGACTCCAGCGTGTCCTTGGCTGATTCCAACAACGGCAACGAGTGAGTGAAGTTCAATAGTAATAAGAATATTAATAGTAATGCTATACATGTCTAAATAATTATTCCGAAGAGTTAAAATTATGATTTTATCAGCTTTGTCTCTCCCCCCACCCCCACCCAGTTTTCCCCCATTACTTTTTAATGTAGATCTCACCATAAGAGTGCATGAGAATAATTCATGCATGGCTACTTTCATCTTAAAGAGTTTTGGTTTGGGTTTTTTTCCTCCTATTTTTTGCAGGCTACTCATTATCAAAGACAGCTTTCTGCCTTTCATGAGCATTACCTTTGTGACTGAAAACTCGATGGTGGCTGCTGTAAGTATTATTATCACTCTCTTTGAAAAGGGGAGAGTGGGCTGTATAATGATAACACAGTAATAGTAATAGTACACCTCAGATATTTAAAATCAATTAGGTTTTGTTTTTACGAATGAATGATTATAATAGAGGTGTCATATATTCAACCGCATTGCCGATATAACGAAGTGATAAGACTAGAACCTTGATTTCGTTGGTGTACATGTTGTATAAGTTTTTCCATTTTTAGAAATGTGCCTTTTTTGGTACGGTGACACACAGTGCTAGTGTTGATTATTGTGCAATTGCTTACCACTGAAAAACATTTTGCATCAACAAACAAATGAGGTCGAGAAAAAAATCATGTTAAGTATTTTTAATTTTCTACAAAAAATATATTATACTGTAATAAATGCATCTTTCTTTTTTAGCATCTGATTATTAGATGAAATAGATGAACAGGGATTGGGATGGTTGAACTACTAAATGTGACTTAGATGTGTCTTGACTTTTTTTTTCTCCTTTCCACTTTCCAGGGCTACGACTGCAACCCAATGCTGTTGTCTTACGGCGGTGGAAAATTGACCCTCCAGGGCAAGCTGGACGTGCCTCAACAGAAGGAATCGGGCACTATGAGGTTAGGACAACAACAGCTTTTATTTCATTTGGTTTGGTGGGGGGGTTAGCAGACTGGTCAGTGCTTCCGTCTGATGATCTAAAGGTCCTGGGTGAAATTTGAAATGCCCGATCTTGACTGGGTCTGACGCGACTCCTTAGCTAGAATAGATTTTTTACACAATTTTCTTATCTTGACCCAGCCCAGGGGTAAATCTGGGTACCTACAACTATCGACTCGCACATGCTGGTTGTAAAGTAATCTGCGATAGACTGGCATGATGGTCTATCCAGAAAGCGGCTTCTGTCACTTGTCGTCCTCTTCATACTACAATACAGAGACACCAGAATACACTACGACCCTACAAGCCTACCATTGGCCCCAGAGGGGACCCATTTTGATTTGGGCTGTCTTTGTGGTCAGACTTATTTTTTTTACTCATTTTTTCTAACACGATTGTTGTTTTGCAGCTATTCAAGTTCACAGTTAGTTGCCTTTACATCCTGTCATCAGATTCATTTACAATTTGATTAATAATTATTATCTCTGATGAATTCTATGCCATTCTGATAAATGAAAATAAAACTTCTTCTTATATCTTTTCAATGAAATGTCATAATAATACACATTTTTTTAGCCGTTGAAAGAAGAAAAATGTCAGGTTTTTAAATATATAATTCATTTGATTTATCCCGTATTTTTCTCCCATTTGCGACGATTTTGTCGCAGCAAACTGCCCAAAGGGTCGAGTGTGAGTGGCAGTGTGGATGGTAGCAATCCAGATGGCTTGGAGTTGGATGAAGAAGAAGAAGATGAAGTAGTGTCGATATCAAGGTTGTCGTAGTTACGGACCTGATTGTTGTGTGTGCGTGTGTGTATGTAATACAGCTACCTGTGTGTGTGTGTTTGTGTGCAGTCCTCTGCTTTTTGGTACTCACAGCATGAACTGAAGAAAAAAACAAGAGATAAGTTTGTCTCAGGCTACATAATTTGATTCCAGCTACGAGAATGAGCCGATATTTTCTGTTTTGAGAAGGTGTCCTGTTTCTCCCTCCTCCCCTTGCATGGACTGTGTGTCAATGATTGAGTGGTTAAAGCATTAAACATGGCTAACTGTGTGGTGGTTATCCTTTTGGTTATTTTATAAACTCAACTACGTGTTTCTTGTAATTGCTCTGATGGTCCATTAGTCCCCGTTTTAATTATATTATTTTCAAAATCCCCTGAACTAATTTTGCCATCGGAATTGTCTTTTGTTAACTTAAATCAAAATAATTAAACGCATGTGAATTGAACAGTATTAGTAGAGTGATGATGAAAATAAAAATGCATGTTAAAATTGAGAGTGTTCCATCCTGTATGTTCCAAATTGAATGGTGTGCCAAATAATACTACTAGATCATAGATAGATGCCATGAACTCTGGTCAAGACTCAAAGATTTGTTATCCATTTTACGCATTTTGAGGATACAAGATTTTCAAAACGTGTATGCTAAGAAGCCGAGTTTTACCAAAAATTATAGAACTTTGTAGTATGTGGTATGGATTTTTAAAGGGGAAATCTCTCTTAGTCTAGTTAGTACGAGTGGGCGTCAAACCTATTGTCTTATAGGATACTTAACAACATCCTGTTCTTTATGTTCGATGTAATATAATAGTATTCCAATATTCTTTTCTGAACAATGATTTTTAAGGTGCCTGTCAGATGAGATATGTTTATCTCTTATCTTTTATTTTGATTTAAAAAAAGGTAATTCCTTTACAGGTTGTTTTTAAAGGTTGGGTAAGTGTTGGAAAAATATAAAATTCATATTCACTCAAGAGAGGTAATGGCAAAAAATATTGGGGCAGCAAAAATGTCATCATCATAAACAGACAGTGGCTTTATATAAAATCAAAATGTGGTATGTGAAATTCTTTTTTTATGTATTGCTAGTTTTTTTTATTAGCAATTCTGTTGTATATGTTCTGTAAACCTTACTTTTCACCAAAAGGTATGAAATAAATGTTCTGTAGCGTAGTAACCTTTTCTTTTCAATTGTTCCTTCTTCCAGTGCTATGAACCGATTCAAGAATCTTGACAAGAAAGCGAGTGCCAGTGACAGTGACAGCACCACTCAGATGAATACTCTGCACCAGAACACCATCACGTGAGTAGTCTAGGATAAAATAATTAACTGCATTTTTATTATGGTACCCCTACTAGTAATTATAATAAGGATGTCATGATGATACGTGTATATAGTGCTTTTGCTTGTTTACACACAGGCAAGGCCTGTAAATCTTCAGCCAATTGTCTGATTTCAGACAGTTTCGATTTAAGGAACTGCTTAATTTTTTCTCTTTTTTTTTGCATTATTGATTGGAAGTCAAAGGTATAATAGTCCCTTACCTGAAGTCTGGACAATTTTCAGACAATTTTGTGTTGGGTCATTTACACGTCTGACAGGCCCTTAGTGCGTTCACCCTACTCTTAACCAACGAGTGGATCAGTGTACATTCATCTAAAACAGTTTTAACAAGTTCGAGGAGCAGAATTTTAAAAATCAAAAACCAATCTTTTTTTATAGTTTAGACTTTAGAGAGCGACACCAACATTATTTATTTAGCCCTTTTGATCTGATGAACAAGTGAACTGAAATCCCTCTTTTTCTCTCGTCTTTCCCATCATCTAATTCGTTCGTTCCTTCCTTCCTTCTTTCCACCGACAGTCAAGTGTCCATTCACACTGGCACCAAGCAAGAAGCCGTCAAGCTTGCCACTAGTAGTGTGGACGGCAAGCTGATCCTCTGGGACCTCAAGGTTGGTCCGATTGATAGTTTTGGTCTCACTCCCAAGTAGTAACAATAGTATAATAACTGGATTGTTATGCGCCCAGAGCCCTCAATACATGGCACAATAGAAATGTACAGTATTATCATTGTCATCAATAAAATAATTTTGAGTTTATGAATTTAGAATGGGGATGCTGAAACATATCTTGAAGGACATGATAGTATTTTCAACATTTTTCTTTGCACACCAATTATTTGGTTGCAATATCGTATGAAATGAATGAATGAATCTACGTCATAGTCATAGCCACCCCATGAATTTTCAAATTTTGGGACGACTTTGATCATATTAATATAATATGTAAGCTGTTGATTTATTTATTATCTGATTTATGTCTGTATCTTCTCTTTTCTTTGTCTTTAGAGTCTGGAGAAGAGCATTGCCGGCCTCCGCATCTCTTAGACTCGACTCCATTCCAGGTCGCCGTGTCCTCCTACGTCCCAGCCATCATTCGACACAACTTTAATAAACTACAGACAGTGCTAAACCCTTCCCTTATATAACTATAATAAACGTTTATGTTTTTACACAAATAATATAATATGTATATTGGTGTTAGCGACGGGTATTAAAGTAGTATTACTTCTTAAGAGCCGGAATACCTTTCTTTTTATTCTTTGTGACATTCGCAATGTTTTTATCATTCAAAAACTACTTTCTGCTGGGACTGAGACACACACACACACACGTACACACACTGATTCAGGATGGATACATGACAACTATGTACCTTCTTTCAATACTTTTTCCATATAAAAACATAATTATTGTTATCATATTTATTCATTTTTGGAGGCATACCTTTGTTATTGTTTATGAAGAATAAACTCTTTTAATTCTACGTTGATATTTGACTTATTTATATCAAGAACTGCATTGTGTCTGTGAGTGTGAGTGTTGATGGGCTCTCTTTACACAAAGAAGCAATATGTAAAAATTAACTGGTTCTCTGTATTGATGTAGTATATTATGCAGGCCTGTAAATCTTCAGCCAATTGTCTGATTTCAGACTTTTTTACTATCCAAGTGGACTGAAAAGCCATTAGTTTTTGTTTCCCCATTGCTATTTTCATTAGGATATGAAATGTTTCAGACTATTTTTTTATTTGCCATTTACACCCCTGTGCAACTATAGAATGGATATGACATGACACATCTGCTATACACTGAAGATGTGGTTGTGGCAAACCCTGCATACCAACGATGTGTGTAACTACTGTTTGCACTACCATGCACGTGCACCACGAATACGTGTTTTATGTAGTTATGTCTTCGACTTTGTCTTACTCACAATACAACTAGATCTAGTTTTCTTTTGGTGAAACTAAAAAACTGAATGGTCAGCACATTAGACTCAAGATCAAGGCGACACAAGTTTGAATCCTTAGAAGAACACCCCACTGTATGCTTTTGGTCTTTACACAACTCTCCTCACCCAAACCAGGTGGAGACATTTTTCCAGTGCCTGGTTCAGAAAATTGACCTTGACCTTTTGTTCGTTTATTTGTTCACAAAGCGCCATAGTTTTTTATTTTGTTATCCAATACCTTGTATCTACCGCTTTTCCAGTGTCGGCACCAACCCAGCTCCATGCTTAGTTTTAAATGGTGAGCGAGATAGATGCCCCACATCTCTCTCTCCAGAAACAAACAAAATGTATGTCGCACGTACACCATGAGCTGCCGATTCTGATAATCCTGGTAGAGAAAAACTCTCAATCTCAAGGCCGCTAACTAGAGCAAATAAGTAGGTACGTCATAATACTGAGATTGGCGTAGCAAATTGTCGCACGACTTGATCTCGATGGGTGTAGTATAATAAATACATTATGTAATATCAAAGTCTCTATTGGTTTGTTACCCAATACCTTGTACCGCCTTCGCAGTGTCGGCACCCAGCTCCAAGCTCAGTCTGGTAAATGAAGTAGGTCCCCCAATAAACCACATAATTTGACAAAATACAGAACTGGGAAATACTATGGATCAGGAACTACGGCAAGCAGCAGGTGATCAGCCCACTATGCCCGTCCTTGAATGGCGCTATGAACGATACACGTGGCTCATCATTGCTCAGCTGCTGCTAACCACACACATTTTATGTCGCCTACTTAGTGTTGTCTCTCATGTATAATGATATATACTAATTATGTAAAAATGATAGAACCTACACTGCAGGCTGTTAAAGTCTTTATCCCGTAGGTATTGTTGTACCTACTTGGACAAGGTGTTATTTATTTATCCCCCAACGGCTTCATAATTTGTTCCGATACCTCTTTCAGCACAGCGAGTTATTATGTCGTATGTATTAAGTAGTATTTCCCAGGTCTGTGTTTTGTCAAAGGAGGTATGTGGGGCATCTATCTCGCTCACCATTTGTAACTAAGCATGGAGCTGGGTTGGTGCCGACACTGGAAAAGCGGTAGATACAAGGTATTGGATAACAAAACAAAACAACTATGGCGCTTTGTGAACAAATAAACGATAAAAACAGATTATGACATTTATAAAGCGCGTATTCACGATCTTCACCATGCTCCAAATCTAAACGCTTCACAACAGGTATCCAATCCAATCCAATACTGTCGCAGCTTCATTGCTGAAGGTGAACGCGACATTGTGTGGTGGGAGTGGTGTTCAGGTGGTGTCTAATGTTGTGGTGGTTTTAGTTGAATTGTTCTGATCTGGGTTATGAAAGTTGATAGGATGCTCGTTTCTCTAATTGTGTCTGGGATGGAGTTCCACAATCGAATTGTATTAGGGAAGAAGGAATTTGTATGTGCATTTATTCTGGAGTGGGGGAGTAGGTATGAATGTGCTTTTCTTGGGTGCTTTTTCTGGTCACGAAACGCATAACATATCAAACGATGCGGGATAATATTATATCGCCTGTAGTGCGGGTTATATTTATACACTTTTTCGGATAAAGGCAACGCTAAAAACTGGCAAAATCGGCATGAGCATAATTAAAGGGGCCGGGGGAGGGGGGGGGGGTGGATAGACTGTTGCTCCCAAAGCAAGCAAGGTGAACGAACATAGGAAAACGTCTGTAGCAAAGGACGATAGGGTGAAAACACTGGACGCTCCCAACCCAATGGAGGTATTTATTAATTTATTGGTAACGAAGCCCCTGATCAAGCATTGTGTGTGAACTCATTCACAGGAACGAGGACTACCTACCTACCTACCTACGTAGGTAGTCATTGAGGTAGGCTGCGTACCAATCCAATGGCTTTACTTACGTTAATGCCGCGGATTACGTTAGTATTAGTTTGTCCGCCCAGCTAGATTCCGTCTTTGGTTATTCTTAGACCTATAACAATGTATCGAACACGGATTAGTGTAATATTATACACTATGGATTGATAGCGAGTGTTTCAAAATCAGGACTTTGACTTTATGGGATTATCTCATTTACACTTACCTGCTACTTACTCCAAGCTTTCGAACAACGTGTGGATTAGTTAACGGATGTCAGCATAATAGGAAGAGTCAAACAATCGTTGTAAACTCAATGAATCTACTGAGGTTCTTTTCATGTTTTTTTCTTTTTTATATGGAGTTACTTTTTGTGCTTGATTGAATGAGGTGGGGTAATTTTTTTCTGAGTTAGAGTTAGGGGCCTGATTTTGTTTTAGCTTGTGTTATTCTTTTAATTGTTTGGAGAAAAAACATCAGCTTGTAATCTGTAACATACCCATAATGTGTATCTTCTTTGCTGCGTCGTTTGTGATTTGTGATAACGATAATGTGATGGTGGATTCGTTGATGGAAATTCGGATGACGTCGGCACAGTGCGAATTTGTATCTTTTTCAAAAGACAATAAATATGTAACAAGTAATTGAGAGTGAAAGGAATAAATCCAGAGAAATCATTTTGGTTTTTCTTTTTTAAACAATTTTCAAAAGGACATCAACGCTTAGAACAATGCCACAAAGTGCTGGAGAAACAATGTAAAAGGGCAGTTTTGTTGAAATAGAATAAAACAGGATCATCCCTCACCAGCAGATACACCGCCCTACTCTTCTTATTACCATATCTCCGACAGATTGAATAAGTATAACCGGGACAGAGTCGTGAGCCGGGGTGTTGCAATCCGGACAGCATGGTGGGCATAGAAAGATTAGGAAGGCCAAAGAATAAAGTGATAAAAAAATCGAGCAAGTTGATATTGACCCAAGATTTGCTCCTTGTCTGAAATTAAATTTATATTACCCTTCAATCTCTATCTCTCGCAAAGTGGTAATAGGACTGATGATTGGTATTGGTATGTGAATTGAGTATTTAAATTCCAATGATAATTGAAAACGATTTGTGTCATGTACACAGCTTCCCCCTTTAAAATATTTCGGTACCCTAGGGATACTTAATCTATTACATATTGTACACTACGTGTGTACGAACTAAGCAGATTACGAAGGCAAGACTCCAACAATAATTGTCTGCATTAAAGGAGTAAGGCAAAAACAGTAATTGATTCAAAATGAATAAAAAACTAAACACACACGAAGACGATACGTCGTCTTTCGAGGAAGACCTAGTCGCCTACTTCAAAAGACCCATCGTCTATTTTTGCTTCGGGGTACCCCTGTTCGTTCCCTCCCTGTTTCTGATTCTGATAGGAACCCTCCAGGGTTTAAGCCCCGTGTTCACAGCTCTGGGCGCCATTTTCCTGTTCTTGTCCGTCGGGTCAATGGTGATGGGAGGGGTCATGGGGGTCGAGGACAGGAGAAGGACCAATCGCAGCAAAGCGATAATTTCTCGTCTCGAAAACGGCCGCCATCACCATCGTAGTGGTCCCGGCGGTGGTAGTGGCAGCAAAGCGTCCCCCACACAGCAACAAAGCCAAGTATCCCTTACCATCACCAATGGAACAGCTTCACCCTCTTCTTTCGGCATCAATTCATCGCCGAGCACATCCTCGGGTTACAGCAGCAGTAATAATAGTAATAACAGTAACACTAAAGTTAAAGGTTCGGTCAATATTTTGTCCAACACCGACAAAACGAAACTGATCAAACTGAAGAAGAAATCGGCGCGCCGGAAAAGGGGCGTGAAATTTCCTAACACGCCGCTTCCGTCTTTGGAGGAGGAGGACAGCGTTGTCAAGTCTTCGTGCGGCAATTACAACCAGGAACCGCACGGCGATGGTGGCGCCACCAATGCCAGAAACGCCCCCAAGTCCGGCGGGGCTCGGCGTCAGTGCGGCGTCATCGCAGGGGAAAGAAACATGGAGGAATTCCAGGAATATTTAAGCGCTCTTGGCCTGCGTGGGGATAAATTGGCTGAGGCGGGCGAGGGTCATCAATTGACTTCGTTAGCCAGTGGTAGTGCTGGTGGTGGTGCAGGTTGTGTTAACGATACTCAGAGGACGTGCAAGTCTTTCGACGAGCGTGAGCTGACGAGGGAAAAACTGACAGTCCATCAAATAACCACCCCTTTGACTTCACGGTACGTAGGTTTACACTTACCAGATCAATTTGATACCTAGAACGAACACTTCTCTTAAAACGTGTCCTCACTTCCGGGGTTTTTTTTTACACTCCGATACTAGGTGGCGCTGTGGGCAGCAATTTCATCTACTGCTGATTGTTTACATTATAATTTATCTGTCTATATGAATATGTGCCTGCACTATGGCCAAGCATACTATTATGAATTGTCAAATATAAAATTTTGAGTCATTAAAATCATTTTCTGTGTAAAAATCAAGGATGATAAGTATGTGCACACTGTCTTAAAATACCCGCAGCGCCACCTAGTATCGAGGTGTCAAAAAAACCGGAAGCGAAAATGGATTTATGCTTGCTGCTGAATCTTAGTATAGCTAGTAGTATAGCCATCGGCGGGAGTAAGATACGATACCATTCTCCACATTTGTAAAGAATCTTGGTGTTTTTATTGATATTGATTATTATTATTATTATTATTATTATTATTATTATTATTATTATTATTATTATTATTATTATTATTATTAT
>JAULCB010246318.1:0-12659 GCA_032358575.1 Dendronotus rufus
CAAACTTTGGGATAATTGAGTTTATACAGTTATTCGCAGTCGGAATCTAGGCTATTTATAGTACATATATCTCTGCTTGACTCTGAATAATTGTATACAGTTATATAGAGACTCGACTTCGCAGTCGACTGCGAATAACCACTTTTTATTTGAATTTGAATGGAAAACCTGTAATTTTCATTGAAACGTATGTCTAGATTAAATCTCATGTGCCAATCATGAAATGAGAAATTGAAAGGACACTAGGTTATTAGATTCACTCTTTATATTTTCTATTTTTGTTCTCTTTCAGCCAAAGGAAAGAAAATTGAACAATGACGA
This sequence comes from Dendronotus rufus, assembly GCA_032358575.1. Lineage (NCBI taxonomy): Eukaryota > Metazoa > Mollusca > Gastropoda > Nudibranchia > Dendronotidae > Dendronotus > Dendronotus rufus. Next base: position 322 of record JAULCB010246318.1, read on the forward strand.
AGGTAAGTCTTGACTCACTTCACTGACACTGGGTTGTGAATTATGAATTTGTATTTTGAAATATCCTGACACTGAAAGGAATAATAGTTATATGAGAAAGAAAGAATTTTGAATGATCAGTGCTTGGATCTAGATGATAGAAGAGAGAACAAATTCAGTATCGTGAAAACCCAACATTGGGTCTCTAGATAATCTTAAATTAATCTTGTTGATCAATCTATGAAGAAAAGAAACCAGCGGTTTCAGTTTGCTTTTGATCTTTTATCGTCTTTCTGTGTAACATTCAGAACATTTTAATATTGTTTCAACTCCTTTTCAAATTCATGCAGCAAAAGTAGAAAAACGCAAATGGAGGGAAGAGAAATTGATAGCACGGATGGAAATGGAGGTGAAGCGACAGAAAGCAGAGGTAGAAAAGGAGAAAAAGGTTGAGGAGGTCAAGGAACGTAGAGCCAAATGCGGTAGACGATACACAGTGTCAATCGCTTTGCCCGGATCTATACTTGATAATGCTCAGTCCTTGGAGTTGCGAGCCTACTTAGGTGGACAGGTGAATTGAAATCATTTCTCTATCCCCCCATCCCGAATAATTGATTCCATTTGCTTCTTTACTTTGATTCTCCACCTTTTCTTTCTTTTCTTCTTTCACTTTCTTTGATGTCGTTACTTTCCACTTCACTATAATTGATATAATCATCAACTTATGAACCTTTTAACTTTGTTTTTTATATTATACATATCACATTATATGAGTACTGATGGATCATCTCTGATGTTGTTGTTAAAGAGATACTAGATGAATTGGCTACCAGCAAGAAATCTCCCAAATCCTCCCGAAAAGACAAGAGCCAGTTTCAGGCCCTCGACAGAAAGAAAATAGGGATAGATCTAGACAAATTTGTCTAAACTAAATTTTTCCTTTACCACTCACAAATTAATGGATTAAAATAAATAGAAATGCGATTTTTGGTCAGTGTACTTTGTAAAATTGTCTACAACGTTTATCATTACATTTTATCAAGTGAATTTTACAGCATATTGATAGGATTATTTCCCATTGATCCTTCCTTTACTCATTCATAGTGTGTTGCCATGCCGTATGTTTTCTTTCTATTATGTGTAGCTCAGTGGCTAGAATATACATTTTTCTTCTCCAAAAGATTGCAAGGGCTGCTGCCGTATTCAATGTTGATGAGATTGTTGTATTTGATGAAGGCGTTCAACACAAGTGAGTGATATATAAAGTAAAGTTTATTTAGGCCGACCAGCCAAACCAAATATATGAAATGATTGAATGAAATGCACTTTTATATAAACAAAAATGGAAAGTAAGTAAATATGGAAAATTCTTTAATGATTACACATACCTTTCACGTACCGTTGTTGCTGTTTGCTATCCGTGTATAATCCAAGTTCAATCAGAGAATAAGGATTTCGTTCTATCAGTGCTTTTCTCGCGCATAGTTAAAGACAGGATGTACATATTGGTATTCCATTTGGAGGTCGAAGTGTTGTAAATAGTGTTCCGAAATAGAATTTGTCAATTAAATTGAATTCCAGCCCGGACAAGAGCGAGTTCAAGGGTTTGCTGTCAGCGGGGAGAGGAAACACTCAGCTCTTCCACATCCTGCAGTACTTGGAGTGTCCGCAGTATCTACGCAAAGACTTCTTCCCTCATCACAGAGACTTGGTACACGCCGGTGAGTGGGCTGGGAATTTTGTGTTTTGTCTTTTTTTCCAGGCCTGTAAATCTTCAGCCAATTGTCTGATTTCAGCCAATCTCTTTTTTTTCAGTATTGATTGGAAGTCAATAGTATAATAATCCCTACCTGAAGTGTGGACAATTTTGTGATGGGTCATTATCAGGCCTGTTTTTCTTTTCTACCCTTTGCCATAATTAGAAGGTCTTTTGTCTTGAAGACCCTTTTCTCTTTCTTAACCTCATGATCTTACTTAAAACAGTTGACTTTAACGCAACATTATGGGAGTAAGGGAAAACCGTTTTGATTGAGATCTGACTGCACTGTCTTCAATAATTTTAGCCAACATTGATTAATCATTTCCAGTAGGTACATTATCTGTTCTGAACAATCAAGGACGCTGAGGGGGGAGTGGTTGAAGGGTTTTATTGAGTAGACACATAACGCGGGTTGATGAAAGCTATTTAAACTGTTGCATCAGTATTCTTTGTTTTGTATCCTTTGTAGATACTCTGTAGTAAATGATTAATCTAAACGCAAGTTGAAGTTGTCTAAGTGTTGGTGATTATTTAACAAAGTCAAGCCTTCTGAGTTACGGCTAAGCGCAGGGAATTGCAATTAACAGTGACTTTTTTTCATTATAATTTTGGTTACTTTTTGTGAAAATTTGCCATGAAGTGAATATTTTTATTAAGTGACATTCGATTAAGCAGGGCAGAGTCAGCTGTACTGAACCCTGTTTGACTACTCTGAGGTGTGATCGGTAAAACTCTGCTTCGTACATAAATGCTCTTTTATTACTTTTATCCCACCTGTTTAACGACAAGAACATATTAAAGTCTAATGGGTTTTCTCACTTTGGATCGTGTAATGGGATAGATGCACAACATATTTAATGGTTGAGGCACTTAGCTGCTCTGTTTTGATTGGATATCAATACTCCGTGACTTTTGACAGAGCCTTAAGAGGGAGCCTTAATTGATTCAGTGTAACAATAGTGGCAGAAATGTTGTTGGTTTGTTATTGCAACACTGGTCGATGATATCTAAACAGCGTAAAGTAAAGTTTAAGACTTTCTCTTTTTATTTTCATTGTACGTTGTCCATCTTACTATTTAATGCGTCTAGAGCCTAATTTACCTTGGATATGAGCGCACGATAAGTGTACATTATTATTATCTTTATTTCATCTTTAATGCTGACAGTGGGTGGTTACAGTGGTATACTGGGGAGCGTATTTGACTTGAGGGGTCTCAGTTTCGAATCCTGATCTAAATTACCGACAGCATGTCTGCCACTCGTATGTCAATGGTTTGAATCCCAGCAGGGAGTGACTTTATATGGCTTGACTTAGCAGTTTGGGTTCAAGTTCTATTATTAATTAAAGATCATTGACTATCAATGCAAGAGATCTCACCTTTGATCCAACCACTGTTTTTGTGTTTTTTAAAAGGGCATAAAACTAACTGCCAGGTCTGTAAATCTTCAGCCAATTGTCTGATTTCAGACTTTTTTTACTATCCAAGTGAACTGAAAAGCCATTAGTTTTTCTTTCCACATTGCTATTTTCATTGGGATATGAAATGTTTCAGACTATTTTTTTATTTGCCTTTTACACCCCTGTACCTTTAACTGCTAACTTTTGGTACTTTGTTTGTTTGTTATTCAGGTCTGCTCAATCCATTGGACATGCCGCACCATTTACGGGAGTCTGACTGGTGTGAGTACAGGGAAGGCGTCACGCTGAAGAAACCCACCAAAGACGAGGCGGCTTCGAGTTACGCCAAGATTGGGTTAAAAAAGGTATTGATTGGTACCTATGTATGATCATAGGTGGGAACTCCCCGCTATTTAGCAGTTTACCGCCAAAACCAATTCTAGGAACCGTGTCTTACCGCTATTTTTTATTATTTTTTTTACTGAAACTCTTGTCTTCTTTCTTTTTCCAAACACCTTGGTGATTTATTTAACAAATCATTTGAAAGTAAGTGAGAAATATTTATCTTTCAGATATATCATTTAAAAGAAATAAAATATATATGTTTGATTGTTGTTGGTTTTTTTGACAGGATGTGTTGCTGAACATGGGCATCCCCCCAGGACAGCGAGTGACCGTCAAATTGGACGAATCTTCTAAAGGTAGGCCTCCCAATCATACTCAATTGGAATTCAATTTCAAAAATATTATTCAGTCATCATCATGCTTCAAAATACCACATTTATCCCCAGCAAAACATGTAACTCATCAGACAAAACATGCAGCCCGTTAGGCGCATATATAATTTTTCTGACAAAGACAACGTCAGCTGGACCTCTGAATTCTACATCCGTCTCTGATAGGATGAGGACAATTAATTGTGTGTCCCAAGGACTCAATGTTGGACCAAGTCAGGATTTGATCTCCAGACAGATCGCTTACCACTCGAACCAATGCCATAAATTTACAACTTACTAAGATAAGATATCTAAAATCGATCCAATCTGGAAATTATACAGTGTTTATCCAATCTTGTACTCTGCATTTATTTTAAGCTTGCATAGCAATACCATCATTTGTCATGAAGAAAAGATGTTAAAAAACAGCATTCCCACTAACTCCCTCCTACTTTACTCATTTCTCCAGAGGGCCGCCATCTGAAAGGGGAAGCGGTTTCCCCGGCAGAGCCCAGGGAGGCAAGTGGGCTCTATTGGGGGTACACGTCACGCCTGGCTTCCTGTTTGAGCGACGTCTTCGACAACTGTCCCCACGACGGGGGTTACGACCTACTTATCGGCACGTCAGACAAAGGCTCCGACTCCAACACTGTCACATTGCCGTCGTTTCGGTGAGATTACGTGTGTGTGTGCGTTGCTTCTCTTCTGTTGAAATTAAAATCAAGACAAAAAAACAGATACTGATAGATTTTTCAAAAGTCAATGACTCATCCATCTATTATTTAATAAGACCTACTCAAAACGTATTTTATACAAACCTAAGGAGAGAATGTTATGAAGAGACCTTATGTTATTGACATGTGGCGTACCAGTTAGTGCGTTCGACTTAAGAGGTATAGAAGTCCTAGGTTTGAATCCGGATTAGAGCATCCGTCAGTATTCCATTGGGAAAAGCATTTGATTTATTCACAACTTTCTTCACTCCACCCAGGTGTAGGAATGAGTACTGAAACGCAAATTTGGATTTGGGAAAATAATCTGCGATAAACTAGCAGCATCCTATCCAGAAAGTGGCTTCAGTCATTACCACTTGTTGTATGCTTCATGCCATGGAAACTGGGATAAGCTCTAGCTCTATGACCTAAACTGAAGGCTTCAGATGACTTATTTTTTCTCTCTCTATTGCCATGCTATGTTGGGCAACCAGGATGAAATAATCTCTCGTCATTTGATTGCAATTGCAGTTTCAAATTAATTTTTCATTCTTTTTTTTCTTTCATTGGAATATTTTGTTTCGTTCCCAGTCATGCTATCATCGTGTTTGGAGGGCTGAAGGGTCTCGAGGTCAGTGTTGAGATGGACAAGAACTTGACCAGTAATGACCCCAAGGAGTTTTTCCACCAGTACATCAACGTATGCCCTGACCAAGGCAGTCGGACCATACGAACAGAGGTACGTAACGGCCCGATGACTACGATGGACCCAATTTTGAGTCTACAAAACTTAATGCTGTCATTGTTGTTGCTATTTTAATGATATCATTCCGTAAATATGTGACCACAGCAATTTTCTGCAAGGGTGGATAATAATAATGATAATAGATTTTAATTTTTTTTTTTTAATGATATCATTTAACTGGTTTTTTTATTTACTAATTCGTGTATTTATTCATTTTATTATCTTTTTATGATGTTTAAACTTTACACGGAAAGGTACAAAAGGTAAATCGATCAAGAAAGAATTGTTTTTCTTCAAGCTTTTCATTCTTGTATTTTTTCCACTCTATTTCTGTAGGAAGCCGTTCTCATCGCCATGACAACATTGAGTCCTAAATTGACAGCTGCCAACAAAACCAGCAGTTGACGACATTAGACGGAAAACAATTTTGTTATCGAGCGGGCAGAAGAATTTCCATGGATATTATTTTTAGATCCTGGCTGGGTCCGACGTTGAGTCCTTAGAAAAGACTCTTCTTTACATGAAATTTTCCTCTCTGGACCCAGGTGTAGAAATGCGTGTATACTCACTCGACACTTATGGGTCGGGAAGTAATCAGCGATAGACTAGGGTCCTATCCAGAAAGTGGCTTCACTTCTGTCACTTGTCCGCTTCACACTAGGGAACCCGGGATATGCTCCAACCACATGAACCTAATGTCCTCCTATAACTCCAGAAGGACTTATTTTTGAATAAAGCCATTGATATATTTGTCATGATTCAGACTGTAACATAATAAAATAAAAAAATTGCACTTGCAATAAAAATCACTGAAATCATACATAGAATAGTTCCCTTCTGTTGTTGCTGATACTGATGTCAATGTTGTTTGGAATGGAATTTGATACTTGACTACGGGTGCTTTCTTGTGATTTGTTTTATTTAGGGCAGGTAGGGGAGGGGACGGGGGAGCAGTTGTTGTTGGGTTGTTGTGTCTTTATTGTTGAGAGGATTATTCCTAGCCATTAAGTGTCTCCCTTGCAATGCAGTGGGCGCCGGGTTCAACGAGGTCACATTCAACAAGAAGTCAGATACGAGGCTATTTGAAATCCCTGTATGCGACCTTTCGTCATACCCGACGTCGCATATAACGAAAGGTCGCATACAACGAGATCATGTTGTCAGTCCCGGCGACCTCGTTGAATCCGACTTCCACTTCCTCTCTGTAAACATCTGGTAAGAAGAACCCTGTTTCCAGATACAATAATAGAGACTGCTCTCATCAAAGGAATAACGATAGAAGGGGAAGACGTAATGATGAACAGTGTCCAAAGAAGACCTACATCGTTTGTTCCATTACCATTGTGAATCGAACCCACACCCGTCTTGCCAGTATGCAAGCGAGCAGTCTTCGTATCCACTACAACAATCTCATCACAGGAAACATGGCACTCAAATTCTATGGAGGTCATTTCTCTGTCTGTCTCTGTCTCGCCGGTCGCTGATACTATACGACCTTTGGGCTTGAAGGTCGAGGTGTCGTAAATCTTCAAACTCTCTCGCCGGGGAACTGGATTCAGTTAGTTGCCTGTACAGTCAATGCGTTCGAACCATGTTTTAGCTTGGCCAAAGTCTTAATCAGCTCTCACTCTCAATGTGAATCTGATTGACTGTGGTTGAAAGGTAACAGCCATTATTCTTATCCATGATTGGAATCCCCATCTAGCGAGTTATTAAAAAAAAAAAGACATAAATAAAATTTGCCTTATTGTCAGTCATGTCCAATGGGCTCATTGTCATTTTGGGTTCACTTCCGAAAAAAGACCTGAATAACCTGCGCATCAGCCGCAAGATAGGCAATAGGAGTTAAGTTTCTTGCCCAAGGAAAAAAATGCCGAAGTGGGACTCGAATATGTGTTATCCGGGACGCAGTGCAATGCCTTAACCACTCGGCCACCTCGCCTCCTTATGGCTTGACTTTGCTGTGTGGATTCAAGTTCATATCAGAAATGAACTATTGAAAAGAGGTCCCACTAGTATATACTACGACCTTTCTGTGTTAAAAAGGGCGAAAGTAAAACTACAATAATTAATTGTTTTGCTTTGTTATCCAATGCCTTATATACTGTAACACTTGCGCAGTGTCGGCACCCAGCTCTGTGCTCAGTCTCAAATGGTGAGTGGGGTAGATGCCCCAATAAACCACCTTTGACATAACACAGAACTGGGAAATACTATGGATCATGAGCTATGGCAAGCAGGTGATCAACCCACTGTGCCAATAATTAAATCTAAATCTTTTTTTTTTTTTTAAAGAAATTAAAGCAGTTATCTCCCCTTTCAAATGTATGGACAAGATTGCGGGAGCAGGCACAGAATATTCGAGAAAAGCGCCAGCGTTTCCCATTAGCTGGAAGTATAAAGGAGCAGTGCCAAAATACGAACCCTAGGGAAGAAACATTTCTACCCTGGGCTTTCGTCTTTCGGCACTGCTCATTTATACTTCCAGCTTTCAAATTATGATAATATTATATTTATAGCAATGACTTCTCTTCTTTGAATATATATTGATAATAATATATAGGGCCTACCTTCATTAGTTGCAAGTTACAATCGCAATTTCAGGACATGCTTCCGTATTCTATCCAGTTTTTGATCTGCGTACGGGAACGAAACGAAATTTCACACTGTGATACCTACTACTACTACTATATACTACGTACGTATGTGTAGTTTTGTTGTCTTGGATATTCCAGTGCCAGATTCCTAATCTTAATCTTAATGTCCCCGATGACAGCAACCTTCAGGATGTATCTTGATTTGTTTTTGTTTTGTTATCATTTGCCTTATACTTATACTTATACGCCACTTTCACAGTGTCGCCACCCGGCTCCATGCCCAGTCATAAATAAATATGGGGAATGAGGTAGATACCTCTACTATAACTACCTTTGACAAAACACTTGAGCTGAGAAATATTATTGATCAAGAGCTACGACAAGTGAAGCATGTGATCATCCCAGCGTGCAATATCTTTGCTACGACCACTGAACAATAAGTTACCGGCCAACCCTTGCCAGTATCCACCAGTTATGCTGTCATTGGAAATACTACTAATAGTACGTCACACATATAACTGCTCGAGTGGCTTTTGTGTTGTTGTATTTTTTTGTTTTTGTCTGTTCTTTTGTTGATAAAGGAGCAAACCGAAACGTCCAATGGGTTTTTAGTTTATTTTTTTCGTCTCTTTCACTTTCAGAAGCTTTTACTTTGCCTAGCTTTATCATTCAGCTAGCTTACTGTAGCCGTATCATAGTTTTATTGACCTTACACAGTGGAACATGATGCAATAACACTTATAGTATAGTACAGTTTTTGCTAGGCTAAAAAAAGTAAAAGCTTGTTCGATATATATATATATATATTCTATGTGGATCGTTATTGGTTCGTTTTATTCTTTCTTCTGGGTTCATTAAAAATGTATTGTATTGTATCATGTTGGAATTAGATTGAATGAGTTGAATGAGAACATATAAAATATAGCGCTTATCCACGGTCATCACCATGGTTAAGCTTTTCACAATACCACATTTATCACCGGCGAAACATGTAACACATCAGACGAGACATGCGGCCGGTTGGCGCGTATACAATTTTTCGGACAAAGACAACGTCAGTGGGACCTCATAATTTTACAACCGTTTCCGATAGGGGCATGCCCCCCCGAACATTTTTTAAAAATTTGATACAAATTAGAGTAGAGCATTCTGGAGTACTCCAGGCTATATTAGAAATTAAGCATTAAAAAAAATTAAAAAAATAATTAAGCATCATAAATTCGGCGGATCAGCGGGTAGCGGAAATCCGCTAAATAGCGGAAAAGTGGCACCTATGATGAACATGACATAATGGATGTGCTGCAGGACTGTCCAAAACAGGAAGCAAGGGACCTCCCGCTCACTCATACAAGCTTTCGAGTTTGTTGGATTGCCTGCGACTGGCTACAACACACCGGCTACGTCCTAGAACAGGCTGGGTTGACATAACGGGGAACGAAGAAGAAGAAGAAGAAGAAGAAGAAGAAGAAGAAGAAGAAGAATGTGTCCAACGTTGAGTCCTTGGGAACGACTCTTTACACAATTTTCCTCGTCCTTTCGGAGACGGATGTAACATTCGGAGGTCCCCCTGGCGTTGTTTTCGTCTGATGTGTTACATGTTCGCCGGGGATAAATGCAGTATTGTAAAGCGCTATATTATAAACGGATTATAAATGCTCTCATTTCTCATGTATTTATTTAGTACGTTAGTAGACTTGCGGACCGCCAGCATGGGATTTCCCTTGGCGGGGCAGCAAGCAAGTCGTCTGATTGTTAATTGTTAGCACGTCGATGTATTGCAGTTACGCTACGGGCGCAAGACACGATACTCATCAGTAGAAGCTTGATAAATTGAACACAGTTTTTATCGTAATTAGCAATTTAGGCCTAATATCTATGCACAAAACATATGTGATAATTCTAATGTAAATTTCTCCCTTTTAAATCACTATAATCTAAATCTTTTGCGAAGAATGTATCTCAATATGACAAATCAAAGTACTCGAGTACAGAACAGAAGAAGTGCTAACGAACGACTATAACGAATTAAAAGGTCTGCGAATTTTTGTGGAAAGTGGAAAGAAATCTAATAACAAATATTTTGTCATCTCTCAGGTGAAATGAAAAGCGTAACAATAATAAGTTAATTTACTTCTTTTCTTTTTCAAATGCTGCAGACCTATGATTATTTTGATTGCATTTGTTTTGTTTGGAAGAAGCGGACTTGTGGGTGTCTGCGAGGCGAGGGACATCCGATGTGGGAACATAAATTTGTCGTTATTATTCTGAAAAGATAAACTTCAACTTCTATCAAGGAGAGAAAAGTTATGTCGTAGCTTTGAAGCTTGTTATTTGTAGACGTCAAGCTATTCCATTGTTTATATTGTTGTTCTTTCCCCATTGTGCATTTAATTAAGTTATAGACTTCCTTTTTTACTTTTACTTTCAGATTGTGTTTTATGTCCTCCAACCTTTGCTTCAGAGGTGTGTGATTTCTATTTAGAGTTCATGACTTGACTATTGTCATCATGTCAGATGTGAGTAAAAAGAAAGAGGATGCTAAGAAAGGCATTAGGGCCTTGCTTATATCAGCACCTCTCGGACTGACTTTTGATGAGCTGAAGCGGGATTACCGCGACTTTTTTGGAGCTCCATTGCCAGGGAGAGACTTTGGCTACAACACAGCGCAAGATTTCATACAAGACATTCCAGATGTAGTCCAGGTAAGTGTTGAGGATAGATGAAGATGAATTCATAGTCCGTGTATCCCTATTCTCTCATTCCCCAGCAGACCAGTTCATTCCGAGAAAATCTCTTGCATCCTGACAGCCTGACAATATCCGTCTCCACCATTTTCTTGGTACCCATTCACATCTAAGTACTCATTCACACCTGTGTGGAGTGAGGAAAATCATGTATAAAGAGTTTCTTTTAATTAAAGACTTGTCTCTGCTAGTAGGAACTAGATTTCGGACCTCACTCAACTTCTAAATGATTTTATTTACAACATTGGTGCAGGGTAGTCCTTGATTCTTGTAATATAAATTAGTGCTGTCAAGGAATATATAATATTATTTCTCTCCTCCAAGGTACACTTCAATGGAGGCTCAATGGTCCTGAAGCCTGTGTCCGACTCAACTACTCGGCACATTGAAAAGATGGTCTCCAAACAAAGAGTGGTTACAAAGAAAAAATGGGCTGTCACAAATAGAGGCTCTACCATGAGATCCAGACCACCTATGGCTCACAACAACAATTACAGGCCTCCTTACAGATCGGATGGATACAGAAGACCTTTGATGGAAAGACCGCAACATCAAGACTTTCGTAATCAACAACAGATGCGGACCAATCCCAATTTGAATGTACCCCCACGATTCCGGCAGGCACAACACAGAACCGTTCCGTTTGTCCCATCTTACGTCCAAACTCAGATCCACGATTTAGTGTTTCAGCATCAAGAAGGACTTCCTCTTACCCATTTCTCACGGATATTTCGATCGCGCTACGGCGTCAGTCTCGATCCTCAACCGTTGGGTTTTAAAGACGAGTACGAGTTGCTGGCGAGCATATCCAATGTTGTGTCCGTGAAACGTTTTCAACAAGGAGAGATGAGAGTTTTACCTACCGGAACCTCTGGAAATAACCGAAATCCGAATGGAATGGGGGCTAAGTATTTTGGGAATCGTAAAACTCCATCGCCCACCCTGCCTGGCGCTTCACCCAAGAGTAAGTGTCTTTTGTCAGTCTCTCTTTGTTTACAATTTTTACTGATTTTAGAATACTAAAAACGACACTGTATGATACAGGGGTCAAATTATTTCATTGAGTTGGGGAAGCATTGAAAAAACCTTCATATTCTTTTTTTTATAATTAATTTGTTCACGACCTTAAGCAGGCAACGACTCTATATATATCTTTAATATGAAGTTTGGTTTTCCAAAACTTGTTACAAGTCATTTTCTATCAGTTCTCAGAAATTGAGGAAAACTCCCATTCAGTGTCTATTCGTACCAGTAACCAGTTAGTGTTTGAACCTAGATTTATTACCGATTAAACAAGTTTTGGGTGTGTAATTTAAAAAAAAAGAATTTCATTGATCTTCTCATTCAGGCAATGAGAAAGAAACCTAATTTTTGTTGTAGAATCGACTTATCAAGTTTTGGAAATCCGCTCTTCATATGAATAAAGATGGTTGAAATTTATATTAGTCTATCTTCTCGATTCAGTCGTGATTAAGTTACGTCAGTATAGTGAGTATAGAATTGAATTTGAATTGAATTGACCAGATTGTTTTGATCTTAAAGTTTCAGATGGGGAGAAAAGACTTTTGTCAGAATTGGATTGAAAGGATATAACGCTATTGAGATATAGTAGTAGTAATAGATCTTTATTGTCCATTTCTGGAAATTTGTCATTTGGTCACAATAATTCATATTACAGAGACATGT
>JAULCB010246429.1:0-12658 GCA_032358575.1 Dendronotus rufus
CAAGGGAAATTACCTAGAGGTAGACCAAAAACAACATGGCAGGAAGTAATTACAGAAACCATAAAAAACAAGGGATGCAAAAAGCAAGACATTGGATAGAAATCAGTGGCGAAAGTTCGTTTACGATGCTTAAACCTTACACCAAAAGGTACAAACGGTAAACTGATCAAGAAAGAAAGACTTCTCCAACTCTTGTTTTTGGACGTCCAGTCTTTTACCGTCTCGTCACTCACAGAAGCTTTTCCATTTTGGACGTCCAGTCTTTTACCGTCTCGTCACTCACAGAAGCTTTTCCATTTTGGACGTCCAGTCTTATACCGTCTCGTCACTCACAGAAGCTTTTTCATTTTCCCTCACGTTGTTTTGATTTACTCCACAGTTTCTTGCAAAGGGGTAACATGGGATGATCTGCGTTGATTAAAAATGAGTATTGCTGCGTTATTTTGGGCTGTTTGCAGTCGATTTAATGTGTCGCTGGATCAGCCAGCTAGTAAATAATTACAATAGTCGAGTTTAGATAGGACGAGGGTAGTGACTAATGTTTTTGTGACATTGTCAGAAAGATAGGGACGAATAGTTGCAATTTTCTTTAGTTGAAAATAAAGAGATTTACGGAGTGGTTGACATGAGATGACATATCCAAATTATAATCATAATTCAACACGACTCCGAGGTTCTTAACGTTGTTGCTTGGCGTTACACTTGTGCTATTTATGTTCAGAGTACATAAAGGAACATCTTTAACGCATTCATTTAGGATTCTTTATCAATTTTACTTTTTCAATACATGACATAGTCAAATCAATCATATTATTAGCAATGTCGTCAATGGATCCAAAAGAATACAGTTGAGTGTCATCAGGATAATATAAGTGTACTCCATATTGAAATCTCTTCTCAAAATCAAGGCGAGAGGTTGCGTAAAGTGTGAAAAGTGCAGGTCCTAAAACAGAACCCTGAGGAACACCACAGGAGAGACCAACAGTTTTAGAAGAGGCATTGCCAATAGAGACACGCTGAAATCTTCCTGTGAGTTACGATCGAAGCCACCACAGCACTGTTCCTGAAATTCCAAAAGTCATTTCTAGTCTTTGCAATACAATTTCGTTAAAAACCCCAACAACTAAAGACTCCAAAATATGATGCCAATTACACAAACACCATACAATACAGACCCATACAAACACTCATTCGTTCCACAAACCATTCGTTATTGGAACGGTTTATCAATTTCAGTTGTATTATCTTCGAAAAACGACAAATTCAAAACCGCTCTTTCGGCTTATAGTATAGTTACAGTAGAGCGTGTCTAGTTTTTAAAAAAGCCTCACAAGTTTTCATAAACATTGCTCGTCTGTGAAGATACCTTGAAGGACTTAGTACAGATACAGACAGAAATATAACCATGTCCTAAAACATTTCTCTCCTTGTCCTAAAACATTTATCTCTTTCCACGATCCGTGTTGGGATCTCACTGATTCGTTCACCATTTATTGGAGATCCCGGGTTCGAACACCGACAGAGGCGCGTTTTTCTTCGGACGTGTGTCTTGTCACAGTGTGACTCTATCAGACGGAGGTGCCGCCTGAGTAAACAACCGATGATGTGTGAAACCCATCCAACGTATTGTTACATCTTAGACAGTATAGATAGTATCTACTATAGTCTAACCTCCTTGGTTAACCCAGATAGCACATCAAGAGCTTTTTGATGGGTGTATCTACCTGATTTTTAAAGCCCCGTTTTTCTTTCTTTCTTTCACTTTTCTTTGTTTTCTTCTTTTTCCTCTGGCAACAATTCTTCTCAAGATTACGGAAAAACTCTTGATAGTAAAACGCATGACAAATACTAATTTTCGCATGTGATTACGATTTGCTTGGCAAGAATGATGTCTATTTAAACAAGTAAAACAATCATATGTTATTATCCTAGCGCAAGCATAATAATAATAATAATATACAATTTTTCATTGACTGGAATAACAGTGTCTTGCTTCAAAAGAACACCTGACAATGCTAAAGAACTAAAACATCGCCTTCACACCGCAGTTCAAGAATAAAGACACTCAGTCATCATCATTCATTACAAATTTACGATATTGATTGTTTGTTTACATATCAGGTCAAGAGAATGTTGAAATAAACAACACATTGAGTCGGGTATCTAATTATCCAAAAACCATCATAATTGTTCTTTATTTGGTGGTGAGAAACATTATTTTGGGGGGGGATTCAGACAGTTCACGGGCTTGATTATTTGTTATGAGGAATTTTGATAATCAATGGTCTCATAATTTGTATAAAATCCTCATAAATGTAAAAATGAAGAAGTTACGCTAAAGCGAAAATGAATTTTGGTACTTGGAATTCACAAGAAAAATCCGAAAATATTGTTGCTTTCCTGCCATCGGAATATAACGAATCTGATTGTGACGTCATGTTCGGTTACATTCGTGTCGACAGAGAGCAACAAGAAAATAAAAATGGCGACTCAGGACAGAAGTCCGTCGCTACTTATTGGTCAACAGTGGTCCACATGGACTAATCTGTTGTCCTCAAATGATAAAAATGGTAAGATTAGATATTATACTTTCTATTTAATGCAGATTTATCACTCCAGATCGTATGATACTGTGTGTTGGTGCTCCATGGTCAGCCCTTGTTTACAAGGCTTGTTTGGTCAGGACGTCTCTTATTTATGGCGTTTACAGTAGAACATCGTAACCCTTGAGACAAATAAGAGGAACCTGTCTGAGAATACTGGAAATATGAACTCATAGGCAGCTTTGAAATCCTTTTATATGATCTCACATGCTAATTCTGGCTCTTCTCCGAGCTTAAGTTCCAACATTTCCATTCATTTTCCCTCTTTGTCCAGACCAGTTCCTTGTTCCATTCATCATCACAGGTGATTTTCTAGCCAGTGATCATTGGTCTCTTTGATTGAAACAATGTCTATTGCAATTTATAAAGTCAAAAAGAAGAGTCTAAAAATGCACTTGGATATTAAGCAATCTCAAACATATGTTTACTATGAACGTTGCATTATTTTCACATTTTTTGCAATAGGGTTTTAGAAAAAACAAATTCAAAAATTGAAACTAGAGAATGAGAATGCCTAGTTTTTGTGCCTAGCATCGGCAGCGTTTCTTACTGAGAGGTTTTGTTTCAGACTTGGATTTGAGTGGTCTGTTATGTCAAATCGAACATTTATCACCCTTTGTATTTTAACATTCACTTTTGTAATCCCTTTCAAAGCAATTGTTGGTTCTTCACAAGAAGAGAGAGAATGTTTCCGTTAAAAGGAGCTTTGGTGTCTTGCAGGTTATGTTTTATGTTTATGTCGTATTGATAATGCAAATCTGTACGTACTCTTTTTATCTCAAATTAATCTAGATATCTTAAAGTTGAATTGATATTGAATTTGTTTTCGTTTTTGTCAGATGCAGATGATGATCAATCCAAAGAAAGAAACTCCAGTGACAGTATGAAACTGGGAAAGGCCGGTAAGACTAGTATTTGAATTTCTTTGAATTTCGCAACCTTATAAAGCTATTCAGGTGTTTTTAATTTTTAATTTTTTAGTTAAATTGAATTTGTGTTATCCCTGTTCTATTTAGTAATGCTATGTTTGTGTGCTGAAAGAAATCATTTATTCTTCTTCAGACATGGGTCTCTTTGGATTTTGCCCTGCCAGAGACGAATTCAATCTGGTCGTCTGTGAAAAGTGCAATCTATTGATAAAGCCACAAGCCTTAAAACAACACATAGGTAGGTATCGCAGGTTTTGAAAATTGTGTAAAATTCTAGCATTGTCAAAAATTTTAAAAGCCTTGTTTCAAAAAGTTTTGTTGTTTCTTCCTGAAGTAGCTGTTGATTTTCTAGAGCTAAATGTTATGAGGTTCTTTAATAAATGGAGGTCTTGGAATGGCTTTTATTATATTTTGGCAATAGTTGCTACTTAGGAAAAATGTATTTTCAGTGTGTGGCAAGTATCCAAAACTATTAAAAAGTAGTAGTAGTACTAAATCGTATTAGTAGTAGTAAGCCCTATAGACCCTTGTAGCGTATCCCGGACAAGTGACCGACACCATTACGCGGCTAGGACGCTAGTCTATTCCCAACCCACGTGTGCAAGACAGTACCTATTTCTATACCTGGGTCGAGTGACGAATCTTGTGTAAAGAGTGTTTCCTCAGACCCAGTCAGGAATGGAAATACTGCTTCAGTTAAAATCAAGTGGATACAATCTACCTTACAGCATGTCTGGATGACAAAATGGTTTCACATAATATTTACGATACTAAAATTATTACTGGGATTAAGAGAACAAAATCGTTTCCCAGATTAAGGATATTTTCAAAATAATTTTGTTGTTTGTGCATAGAGTAGAGGGAAATTTATATCTGCAGAACTGTCTCTCGAATTAAAACATGAAAATCAACCAATCAGGAAGTAGATATAAAACATTAGAGAGGACTTCATTGTTCAAAAAATAATCATGAAATAGAACTATTTGAGCCGAGTAAATGATTAAAAATGTGTATGTAACTTTTAGCTGGAAAGGTAAATAATCAGTGCACAATTCCTTTGGAGGTACACCAAGTGTTTAACATGTGCCGTATAAAGTAATTCATTGATCATTGAATATTTTTCTTCCATAAGGATGTTGTTATACTTCTGTCATCCACTCTCTTTTCAAACATTGGTTGGGAATGGAAATTCTTTCAAAACTCTTTATCTGAATGTCTGTTACTTTACTTGTGTCGTCATCCACTGTTGTTAGTTAAGTTTGGTTTCACAAATTAAAGAGCTCACAGCGTCTTCCAGCTGGCAGTTTAGTTGGTACGCTGGACCGGTTAATCACTTTCACACAGTGAGAGCAGCAACTTGCGCTGGAACAGTTTACAGCCGTCCTGCATTGGTCTGGAATTGGTGCGTGCATCGAAGGGACATTTCATGCAGATAACTAGATGGGCCTGACTGGCAATAATTCTTCTTTCTTTCTGCACAACCGCCATTCTTTTATTCCGGATAACAACTGAGAGAAAGACATACAAATTGATAAATGTCATTATAAAGAAAAATCTAAACAAAGATATTGCTAATTAAGATATCATCGCATTGCACATCAAAATAAACCATCTTTTTGTAACAAAAAGACCATCTTTTTGTAACAAAAAGTACACAAGCTTAATATTACCACGTCTAGCTAAAAATCTCTCAATGGGAATTTTTAGGCACTTCTGGAGTAATCCCTTTTGAGTGAGTTAAATTTTGTAGGTCTCATTATTTCTTCCGTCTAGCTTTCCAAGTGTAGTTTTACACCCGTTTTGACACAATCAAAGGCAAAGCTCCTTGTTGTAGTCTCCAATAGATAGGACTTAGGACTTTAATTTTTCTCTTGCCTGTTTCCGTAGTTTTAGAACTATAGCATGCAACGTCACACCAATTAGTTTTCAGGTTGTATGCTTGTTAAGGTGAGGTATAAACGATTGATATGTTGAACTTCTAAATTTTTGTTTGGTACCGGCTAAGTCAATTTGGAAAGTTTATTAGTTGTTGTTAGCCATTTGTTTTCTTGTCACAATTTCCATGTCGTTTCAATAAGGAAGTATTGTTTAAAAGCATCTGACGAACCTCCGATTGAAGAGGATACTGTAACTGTGCAATGTCATGTATTGAGGCAGGGATGGAACTGGCTCTTTTTTCAAACCAAATTTATAATTGATGAACTGTGGCCGCAAGGGAAAATAGGCTGCTCGTCAATCTTAGACGGCTGCGTAACGACTACTTATTCAGTGCTTTAGACCAGACATGCACAGTCCCTACTTTCGCTATCAATTTTCCTTTTCTATTCTTCTTGATTCGAATCATTCTAATGGTTTTTTGGGGGGCAAATTTTCTAACTTTTGTCTGAATATTTTTGGCATGATGGTGTAGCGTCTAGATCTTAAATTTATTATCCGATTTAACATGTTTCTATCCAATTCAGCAGACCCTGGTCTTGATAATCTTTAACAAGTAATGTCTATTTATAGTTGATATGCCAGTTGAACATGGATATTTGGTCTTTTGACACTTAATTGAATTGATTTCTGAAATACTGTATCCGTCCTATCAATCCACAAGCAGTGCAGTGAAAGCTTTCACTCTCACTGACAATTGAGTGTAGTTTTGTGAGGTAACCGGTGAGCCGAGATAATCCTTATGACCCTGAGGTAGTCATCGTCCCTTTGTAGCGCTGTCCAGGTTACTTTTGAAGACCATTTTAGATGCCTCATCACTATTGAAACTTCTTGTGTATTTAGCATTATAAACAAGTCTCCCAAAATGAAATTATAGAACCCCCCAACAAATCTTTCCACAGGAAATAACGATGAATATGATAGACGTGCTCCACGTTTGTTTGTGGCCCCTCTCTGGCCATCGGCCCCATTCTCCTGCCCAAAAAAGCATTTAATAAAAAGATCCACTAATTTTACAATACACGTATTTATGCAGAAATTCTACGCAATCTTTGACTTGGTATTTTTTTATTTCAGAATCTCGTCACGGCCCCACCAACTTAAGCAGTCTGGGTAACGTTCCCGCATCAGTCCTTAACTCTGAGCTTGGGAAGAAGCTTTTGATGCCGGAGCCCTTGAAAACATCCACAGCTGTGACCTCTAGTATCAGCACGATATCCAGCCACAGGGCGTCGTCCAAAATCAGTACCGCTGGCAGGGCGCCCACCAAGGCCAGCTTGAAGCAGCTACCGGCCTCGGCCAAAGATGTCCCCGCTCCCCGTCTGGGGGTCAGTCTGAAGATCAGCCCGGCCAAGGCCGTCAAAGCGGGAAACCGCATCGCCCCCGCCTCCTCCAACGCCTCAGGGAAAAGCAAAGTGATTTCGTCCAATCCCGTAGTGAAGGTAGAAAAACTGCCCGAGAGGATCCCCCCTCCAGTCACCGCGTCCCCACTCACCACGCCCACCGCTGTACCTTCCTCCTCCTCCTCCTCCTCTTCCTTCAAGACTCCCTCGTCCTGTTCCGAAATCAAATCCACGCTATCAACGACCTCCGTGCTGCCCATCTTCAGCAAATCCGACAGCTCCAAAATATCGACGTTGGTCAACGGCTCCCTCAAAACTGCTGTGTCCCTCACCACGCCGTCTTCAATGACCTTCTCCTCTCTGTTCAACATGTCTGCTGCGGCACCCTCGTCGTTAGTGGTCACGACCAAAACTTCGACAGACACTCCGATTAATTCCCGCAGTCTTTCCACCCTGGTGACCATGTCGACTCTCACCAAGCCCATCATGATCGCCCCCGTCATGACTGTCACCTCGTCAACCGTCTCACAAATCTCGACGAAACCTTTGACCTCGACGAGTTCCACCGGTGGCAAAAGCTCCAAAGTGCCCAAAGACCAAAGAAAGTTTCTTCCTTGTAAAGGTACGGCCGCCTTCTGTCACAGTATAATGTACAATGAACTCTGTCCTAGCATTTCTACACTAATTCATTTTCATTAATACTAGTTGATACATAAACTTTTAGTACTTGGATTAGCAGACAATTGGCCGTTAAGAATAGATTGAAAATTCCACATTATCCAGCTGTGAGAATTCAATCTCTACTTGAAGACTTGTATCCGTGGATGGAATGCAGCCTGGATTCAAGTCCATTGCAAATAATATACTCTAGAAATTGGGCATTAATGTAGTCATGAAATTTCAAGAGTTGCAGTAGTGTTTACCAAACCGGAGTTCCGTCTCTCTACAGAGTTTGGATACCATGGTTTGCCATTTTTTTCTGTCTCGAGCTATCTCACCGCATTCTTTCATCTTTCCTCCAGTTGTTTACTTATTCATTTTTTTTCCTTTCAGACCGGGAATACGATGCCAACAAGCACTGTGGTGTGAAAACGGAAAACGGCAAATCTTGCACTCGTTCACTCACCTGCAAGGTAGGGAGAAAGCCTCATTCCTCAGCCTGTGTTATTGCGTTTGTATTTTGTAAAAATCGTATTAGTCATATCTTTTTTTTTGCTGTGCTTTGTCGTGTCTGCATTTGAACAAGCCTGAAGATCCACTGAGACAATCTGGTCGTTAAACTAGATTGATGATATTAAAAAAGAGAGATCTGTATGAACTCATCGTTTTGGCGAAAGATTCTCCTGTTATAGATTTCTTTTTTGATCCTAGTATAGGTTTTGCCATAATGGGTAAGGTAGAATAAGTAATTATATGATAATGAGTTTGTTTGTACAGCGCCTTTTGCCGAGGCCTCTCACTCTCTCTCTGTCTATACTGATATTTCCGATTGGTGTGTCACGTGTCCCTCCATCCAGACGCACGCCTTATCTCTGAGGAGGGCCGTCCCGGGCCGGTGCAAGTCGTTTGACGAACTCCTGAAGGAGCACAAGGCGGCCAAGGACGCGATGATCAAGGCCAAGGCCGAGAGTCAAGGGGACGCGACTGCGGCAGCCACGGCGAATCGTATCCTGGTGTCGTCTCCGGGGGGTCAGCTGAAGGGCTTGCCCAAACCACTGACGGCCTCGTCTGGCCCTGTGAAGGACGGCAAGCTGACGACCACTGGCGGAATAGCCACTCTCAAACCGGCCGTTCTATCCACCGGTCTCCTCCCCAGCCCCTCTCCCTCCACCACCACGTCCACCTCCTCCCCACAGATGAAGGTCTCTAGAGAACACACCAACATTTTCCAGAGGTGAGATTGATTGGTGGACACAGGGTTTAGTGAGGACGGAAAGAATTGATTGGCTGTGTTAAGGAGGGTTCATATAATTTGTTTCTTGTGTTTAAAATATAGCCTTGGAGAAGGTGTCATTGCCAAGAAGGTTTTAATCCGTGAAGCGGTAGGCTAGAGATGGGACGGGAAGAGGAGTGTTTTGGAGTACTAAAATTATTGTTTCTGTAGATGGTTAGTGGGATCAATTTTTATAATGAAATTTAATCCTTTTTCACAGTGACTATTAGAGCATGGTGAACATCATTGAATTGGTTAGTATGATTTACAACTCTGATGATTAAAAATTGTCGTCTTTTATGTCCAATCAAGACTAATTGTCGACTTTGTCCCTTCTTGTCTTATCCCAGCCCTTGGCAGGATTCCAGGGGTTGCTTTAGGGGTTAGAAATATTATATAGAAATATCCAATTCTCATTTTATACGACAGTAAACTCGATTCCATATTGGACACCTTGCCAGCCTGTGGCGGTATAACAAACTCTTTATTGAAATGTTTACGACTATTTGTGTGTTTGTTCCTGCCAGATTTACACCCACGGCCGTTTTGCCTCAAGCCGTCACGGTGAAAGAAGAGCCAGTGTCCAAACAGAGTTTGTTTTCCAAGCAGGCCGTGTCTTCTGCGGGTGATATGCCTCCTTCTGATGCCAGAGATCCCAGTTTTTTACCCCACCATCCCCGACCACTCGCCGTAAGTGGTGGCCAGGAAGCCTGTCCTGTCCTCAGACAATGATACTCTTTGAATTGGTTGTGGATCATTTGTTGATGAATGGCACAAGAGTTATATTCCCAATCCCACGTAGGGTGTCCGGGGTTCCTCGACAGATAGGATGTAAGAATAGCCCAACGTGATGCTAGTGCTAGCGTGTCATAAAAGGAGACTAGATAGTAACCCAGGTAGTAGTACCTCCTGATATGAGTTAACCTGCTGAAGTCTGGACAGGGCATATGTGCTGAATTCAAATATAACTGTGGCATGCAAATCTACCACCTTAAAGGGGAACAACGAGGAAGAAGAAGAAGAATGTTCCCAATTACATTCTCGAGTTCTACCTTCTAATTTTTGTCTTTTATCTCCACATAATTCTTTATTTTTCCAACAGCACTGTGTTACTTAAAATGCGTCAAATGGTTTTTTTTACACAAAATATACAAGAAAATGAATGTATTTGATTAGATGAACTCAGCATTTTTTTAAAGGAAGAAAAACACCTACAAACAATCGACAAAACAATTTCAGTAAATTATTTCACTTGAAATGAGTAAAGACCATGTTTATATTTCCAACTCGTGTCTTTCTTTCCATGAGTAAAGACCATGTTTATAATTCTACCTCGTGTCTCTCCTTCCCTCAGGTTTGCCAGTTTGGAGGGAGGCTGAATGATCGCAGCTGCTTTTTGTTCTCCCGAAAGACAGACTATGTGAGGGCAGCCGTTCAGAGTGCCCACGAAAGGCAACTCAACCCTCCACCCCACAAGTAAGGCTTTAGGCAGGCCACCCAATAATTGTCTGATTTCAGACTTTTTTAACTATCCAAGTGGACTGAAAAGCCATTAGTTTCCACATTGCTATTTTCATTGGGATATGAAGTGTTTCAGACTATTTTTTATTTGCCATTTACACCCCTGTTTAGTGGCTATTGTAGAGATTTACTCTCCAATTTCTAGTAAATCAGGAGATCGCGACATAGCATTATTTATACAAGATTCCCCCTCCCCCCTCCCTCCTTAAAAATGAGTGCCCATATGATACAGTTTGGAAAACCTTTAGTTGAAATAAGGAAAGATTTAATAATTATGAATTGTTGTGATCCTTTTTTCCTATTACTGAGACAGACTAAGAATTGAATACTCTCTTCTGTAATGTGATCAGCTTAATTTATGCCCCCCTTTTCTTTTGACAACAAAATCAAACTCCTTTTTTGAGAAAAAGAAAATAATCTTCTTTTCAGAAAACTTTGCGTGGAATCTAAATTGCCAAAAGAAGCTCAGCAGGAAAGCAGTTCCCACGACCCGTACGAATTCAATTTGATCGACACGAGTGGTGGGTTTGCCGCAAGTACGGGCAGGCCCCTCCTCAAAGCGAAATCAAAACCACCGTCGTCACCAGTCGCTGCGTGTTCATCCTTGTCGTCGTCCTCTATATCATCGTTGTCTTCATCTTCTCCATTATTGTCCGCTGCCAGTTCCGTTGCCTTCTCCTCAGCAAGTCTTTCATCAGTCAACCCTTCATCCGTGGTATCGTCGCTGTCCCTAGCCACGCCCCTCTCCACCTCGCCCTCCCTCACCGCCATATACCCCGTCTCACTCAATCAGCCCTCGTCTAAAGCCGCCAGTCGAACCAACGCCAGGAATCGCGACAGCCTGTCCGGCAATTCGTCTACAGGGGCGGTAACTCCCGGGAAACGAAAAAGGAGCGGAAGCAGCGGGGGTCACACGAACCCGAGTATCCTGGTGGCGGCCAGTTCAGTGAACGGGCCGATCCCCTCCAACACGGCCATCTCCATCTCCAACCCATCGGGCCTCACCCTCAACACAATCGGCGAGTTGTCGCAACAGCAGCTCGGCCTGTCGGGCATCATCACTTCCTCGGCCCTCAGCAACCACCAGACGCGGAACCTGATAGCCATTCCCAGCGTCAATCTGGCCAACGCCGCCGCCAGTCTGGGCCAAGTCGGTACGTCTGGCAAGCTGGCCACGGGCGGTGTGAGTGGGGGGGCCGGTGGGGGCCTCCTGCACAAAAACAACTCCATCTACAAAGACATCAACCTCGTGTTGACGGGCATCGACTCGTCGTCTCTAGTCAACGGCCAGTACATCACGTCGGCCCAGCTGGCCGAATTGGCCGCTAGTCAGGGCCAGACTCTGGTCCTCAACAACTTCCAGGCCAACAACGGCAACGCTAACAACGCAGTCACGGCCGTGCCGCTTTCCTCGCAGCCTCTGGGTACGGGGGGCTCCCTGTCAGCGGTGTCTGCCTGTACGCCCAAACCGTCCAAGCGGAGCCGTTCGTCCAGCGTGAGGTCGCACCCCGCCAGCTGTGCCAATTCCACCCTAGCCAAAGCGTCGGCCATGAGTCATCCGCTGGAAGGCTTCAAGCTCATCCCCAGCAACAACGTCCTCGGCCCTGGCACAGGCCTTCCGTCCAACACAGTCCTCATGGACGGCTCGGGCCGCCTCACCTCGGTCACACTGGCCCCGGGCCAAAACCCAACGCTGGTGGCCATCACGTCATCGGCCGGAGGCACTGCCGCCCACAACAACAACAACAATGTACTCAACGCAAGCCAGATGTTGTGTGGGGTGAGTTCGAGGCCGTTGGTTTCTATAGGCTTTAGAGACACTTTTCTTTACAAATAACCATACACTTTTCTTTTGTATATTTTTATGATCCCCTGACATTACTATGAAGCTTTGGTGGTAAGTTTTCACCAATAAGAGGACATTTGATGCGACCAGTATCCTTTTAAGACACGCAACACTGATATGATTTCCTTATGCAATAATACTCAACTAGCAGGAGTACCCGGCGATCCTCGGGATCAATATGACCTTACACCGATGCTGAACTGGATACAGTTTTATTGAACTTGATTAATTTAGATAAAGTTTATCTCCGATAGGTAGATGTGGATTAAGTGAATTGCCCAAGGACACACACCGGTCAGCATTTGGTTTGATTTCGACCCTTTCTTTCTTCCCGATCTAGTATTGCTTCCCACACTCACTGTTTTGGTCAACTGGACTAACAATCTTAACACATTGTCATACACACGCCGTCAGCTTTCGGTTTGAATTCGATCCTTACCGCACCCGATCCAATATTGCTTGGCGCACTCACTGTTTTGACTCGCTACATTGCCTTGCACGGTTCAGTTTTGACAACACACCCTCATTGGCACCTATTCAGTTACTGT
>JAULCB010246540.1:0-12655 GCA_032358575.1 Dendronotus rufus
CTCTCTCTCTCTCTCTCTCTCTCTCTCTCTCTCTCT
This sequence comes from Dendronotus rufus, assembly GCA_032358575.1. NCBI lineage: Eukaryota > Metazoa > Mollusca > Gastropoda > Nudibranchia > Dendronotidae > Dendronotus > Dendronotus rufus. The sequence continues at coordinate 37 of JAULCB010246540.1, forward strand.
CTCTCTCTCTCTCTCTCTCTCTCTCTCTCTCTCTCGCCCTGGACACATTATGTATGGCATACCGTGCTGAAAATTACAAGACGATAATTTAGAATAGTAGAGATAAGGAATCGAACTAGAAATAGAGAACCCTCCAAGACTTCCAATCGAGCCACTAACCGCTCGTGATATCTGGAAATTATGATAGCAAAATATGATAATAATATAATGATCGAGAAACTGAGAATCCGAAATGGATCAAAGTCAAAGACATTGACCGCAACAGCGTTTGACAATACCATCGATGAATAATGATGATGGTGATAATGATGATGATGATGGTGGTGGTGGTGACGATGATGGTGACCGATGACGACGATGATGATAAGGATTATGAGGACGATGACGTCGACGACAGAGATCACAACATCAAACGCATTATAGATGGTACCTCTGTGACAGCCTCCAGCCTCCTCCTGAGTGCCTCCACCTGTCGGTGCCTCTTGGCGTCCCTCCTCCTTATCTTGGCCTTGGTTTTACTCATGGCGTAACAACTCATAGTGTACCACACGACCAACGCCGTCACCACGGACAAGATAGCGGCTCCCAGCAGTCCACCTGGACACCCCTGGAAGGAGAAGAAGAAATGGAACAGGGTGTGGTGATGATTGCGGTTGCAAAGGTAAATAATCTTAAAATATTATAATGTAATGATGAGAGGAGTATGAAAAATTGGATAACAAAAATGATATGGCAAAATACGGTACGCCTAACCATGAAATTTAGCAACTAAATGTAAAATCAAACGAATATAAAATATCTGCAACCACAATGAGATAACATTTGCAATGGATTTAGTTAATTGAACGTCACCAACATCCAACACATTATGTTAGGTTACACATTATGCGGCACTGTCATTCCTGCGATAGCACCTGGGACACATTACAACCATCTTTAAAACGTCGCCATAGCCGGAGTTCGAACTTGTGATCTTCTGGTGACAGGTGAGTACATTGACCACTTGACAAACGAAGGTACCCAGATTGAGATTAGATTACCTGCTAAAGGGGAATAGTATCGTGTACGTAGGTACCTCGATCCCGAAAGTTTCCAGTAGTGCGCACATTGTCCCCAATAACACGCCTTTTAGTATTCACAAATTCCTTTTAGTTAGGAAGACACACAAATAGAGAAGTGTTTTCAATTTCATAAAAACCAATGATCGTTGAGGATTTCAGAGCACTGAATTTGTTTTTGCTCTTTTCAATCCGAGACCGCTGAATCGTGTGTAAAGGTTCAATGTGCCGCAGTCGATAGCTGGTACGTATATCTTTGCGTAAAGGTACCACAAAAATATTCTATAGAATACCGTATGTACACGCCAAGAATAGCTCGGTATAGAAATCCCGTATAAACGCCAAGAGTTAGCAGGAGAAATAAAATTAAAAAATCGATCGACCTATATTGTGTTTCTGTAAGTTCCGGGGTGTTATTTGTTTTGGGTTTGTTTGTTTTTTGTAAGGATTTTATTATTTTGTTTGTTTTCTTTTCCCTATTCATTCAATCATCCCTGCAAACTTAACAATTATGGCTACAGTCTGTGTCGTTCTCTATAACTCCGTGTGAGTAGATTTTACAGCAATGAGTGATTAAATCAATAATTGTTGAGTGATTTGCGCATTTTCTATTGATGAATTTCCCCCCGCTTAAAATGTAAGCTTGTGAAACTTGAATGATGTAACATTTGGTGCGAAATAAAAGAAGTGATAGAAATTGTGGATAGGAGAAACTGTAGAGCATAATATGAAACCCAATAGTGCGTTAAGGGAAACCTTTGAAAAAAGAGCTACAACAATTCAACGACAAGAGGGAAAAAAACAGGATATAAAATGTAGAAGCAGCTTGATGCATCATAATAAACCAAATCCGACACTGAAAAATTCAGAATTAGGTTTAGACCAATGTATAAACAAAACATTAAGACATGCTCTCATAATATAAGAAGAAACAAGGAGTTAAATTACCTGTTGGAATGGAGGTTGATTTAATATACACAATTATGTTATACAGAGTGTGCCCAATGTATGCCCATGTTTCAGTTCAATCGAATAGCACTGTGTAGCCTACACATGAAAGTGTTTGCGGTGGTGATTGTATTGTGTATGGTGTGCTCTTCGCGATCTTAATGTCATTTAATGTGCTAACACATTATGTGTACATGAAGAAACACTCTCGCTCTCGATAACACTTCTACAAGCGCATGCGCCTTGATGTGCATGAGCGCACACCCAGCCATGCACACATTCTTGCAGTCACATAACTGCACTAGAAGGTAAATGTTAGTAAGCACGGCTCGAGTCAAAGTCAAGTGCACACCGGGTGCTTATGAGATAGATTATACATATATCTGTATCTGTATCTTTACGCTGCAGAGACCAAGTCAAGGTCGGCAGAGGTGTTATTAATGAAAATATTTTAAGGCTGAATAGTCCAATATATTTCTAATACAAAAAAGTACTATAATAGCTCTATAATAGTACATAACCTACCTTCTCTCCTTAATAGAATAAGATATCGCTGAATACTATTACCAGACAAATACCGTCAGATCGAACTTCTCAAACTCCAGCCGTTGGGTTTTTCTTATCGACGCCAAACTATCGAGGCACAAAAAACCACACAGTGTAGCGGTCAGCGAGTGGACGCTAACTATTTATGCGGCCATGGATCAACCGTAACATGAAAGTGTGCGGCTTGGAAATCAATGAATCTGCCTCGCTATGATGACATAATAACTGTCACAGTCATCATTGATTTCATTTCATTATCATAATTCAAAAGCAACACGGGAAATTGTAGCCCAGGCGTGTAAAATGTAGACCTATGACTATGTCTATGACTCACAGTTACAATGACAGTTTTAAATTGAGTCAACATCCTTCATATAAGTAGACTCTAGACGTCTAGATATCTAGACTAGCTATCCCATTGCAGCTTCGTTAGAGTTCTCAGTTATTTTCGTTTGGGTATTGCTTGGACAAATAAAATTATGAGACCATCACCATCATCATGACCGTCACCATCAGTAGGCCTATCAATTGATGGAATCTATTACTAAACGTTCCTGTTTTTTCATGTATTATTGATTTAGCTGGGTTGTGTGTGTGTGTGTGTGTGTGTGTGTGTGTGTGTGTGTGTGTGTGTGTGTGTGTGTGTGCGTGTGTGTGTGTCTGTGTGTCTGTGTGTATGAGTATTATGTATGCGTGTGTCATTTTTTTCTTCTTCTCCTTTTGGGGGATTTATTTTGCTGTTTGTTTTTGGATATATTGATTTTGTTTTTGCTAATGTTTTTTTTCTTTCTCTGAGTTGAACATTGATACTATTGATTAGTGGGAAGGCCAAAATAAACTAACCTTGAAAACTTGAAACTTGGTTTGCTAAGCCACTGTACAAGCCGCAAAGCAACGAATCGTGGCCAGCGCCGGGTCATCGTATAATATATATAGCATTGGAGTCACTGCCTCCTCTAATTAAAATGATAATATAACGGTGCTATCAATACCCACCCATGTTGCCAGTATACAATATATTATAGTATTATCGAGTGGATATTCATCGAGTGTCTTTTGATACGGTTTTAATTTCATGAGAGTTAAATTTATTTTGCTCTGAGTTTTAACGTTTCATCAAAACGAGTGAAATAGATACACCTATGTAGTCTATACAACTATAAAGTGATTGTGAGCACCGTTATTTAAACCTGTCGTGTGACGGTGTGTTTTTCTAAGTTGTTGTACTCATCAGGTATCACTTTTTTTTCGTCTGGGATTTGATTCAATAACAATAATTTGCCTCTATCAAAAATTCCCCTAAAACCGAATTTGTCCAGACTTCTTTCCATTTAAATATTTAAATCTGTATAATATAGATGTAGTGTAAACAGACTGGGTGGATATCCAGGTGAGGATCCACACAGAATTTGTAGGCGTTGAGATAGATGTAATTACTTTCCTTAGTTTCATATTATTACCGAATGTAGAAGAAACTTGGTGTGCAACTAACATTAGGTAAACGCACCAAAATGGCCGCGCCTAGGGAGTGCAGATAACGTGGGTGACACACCCTTGTCTATTGGGAAACTTTAAAATTCCCCACTATGTTTATAAGGTTAAATTGTCTCTAGATTATCAGTGGACGGTAGTGTACTGGCTGTGCATGTTGGACCGGCATTCCAAAGGTCTGGGTTCGATTCCCGGCCTCTGCTGATTTTTTGGAGACAATTTGTCTTCCTTTATTTATTTACCTACATCTCGTGCAGGGTCTGATTACTTCAATGTAATTACTTTCCTTATTTTCAAATATAGTTATTTTATGTATGCGTCCGAAAGTAGTGATGAGTGAATATGAAACGAGTGTGTGCGTTTCTGTGCATGAATGGATATATTGTGTCTCTGTAAAGCGCTGTTGAGCATATGAGGTGGAAACTAGCGCTATGTCCAGTATGAGACATATTCTTCACCTTGCTTTACTTTTTATGATCCCTGACTGCTCATGTCTTCTTCTTTCTCTTCTCTTCCTCATCCTCCTGCAAATCTACAAAACATGCATGGAACTGTTTGTTTTTGTCTCGTGTTTATTCACTAAGTTGTCTTAGAACAATTAAATATAAAACAAAACAATATGGTCCTGGATACTTCTTCCTGGTCCTAATCCACTTTGATTTTGATGTTCCGAGAGGTTGTCTTCCACTTTATTTCTAGGAAGTGATTATTTGGGTGACCAGGTGAGAACGGGTATTTTTTCACCATTTAGGAGACCAGTCACAGGTCTATACAACCAATGCATGGGGTCACAGGCGTTTAATCCTTTGTGTCAGTTTCAAAACTAATTTCTTTTGAGTAGTAGTACACACCGTCACGATACACAACACACACGCGAAAACCAACCACCCAAATAGTGAATCCCCCGGGTACTCACTAAGTCACCTAAATAAAGGCGGCCATAAAATAAAGTACTCTGCGATACTAAAGTTGTCGACATTTTTGGGGCACGAACTCTTTTGATCAGAAGGGAGTTTCAATCTCGTTTCCTGTAAATTGTAAATTGTAAACAAATTTGATCATTGCTTTTCCACGTCCAGGAGATAATGTACACACTGTGATTCGCTTTTATGACTATCAGATATAATGTGGTTATTATAGATTGTATCAGAACTATTGATCATTCTATCATTTGAATGAAAAAAAGGAATTATAACACTTTTGATTTATAGTTATAATCTGTGAGACTAGACGGTGTAATTTATAGCAGAAAGCTGTCCAGTTATCTATCTATTGAGTCTTATAATATATAATAATAATACTTTTATGTTCTTAGATAGGGGTGACATTAAATCTAGGGATGTGTGGTATATTTTTCTGTCTATACTCTTCACATGAGGGTGAGCAATGTAACCACTCAACCTTAAATGAAAGAGCGAAGATTGAGGCAAACTCCGGAGAGGTGAGTTAGTTACTTTACTTCCATTCATGTATGTGGGTTGAAAGTCGGTTTTTTGTTTACAGTAGAGTACATATGGCAGAAATAAACTCTAGAACAAGTGATTCCAATTAGTAATCAGACACTCAAAACTAACACCATTTCAAAGATAGTTCTTATTGTGGCATCAGTAGCCTAATGGTCAGCATTATATTCGCCTGGTGATCGATGGCTCCTGAGTATACTGGCTGTGTCCAACATTGTCCAAGGAAAGACTAATTTCAAAAGTTTCCACTCTCTACCCAGCTGTAGAAATAGGGACTGAATTTCACATGCGTGGGATAATCTGGGATAGACCAGTGTCCTATCCAGAAAGTGGTTTATATTGCCACTTGTCTGCTTCATGCTTCGGAAACTGGTATGGAATTATTACCGTTAAAAGGCTGACACTTCACAGCTTTCATAGATGATAATGATTGATTTGAATGTCTATTAAGTTTGTATAGAGATAATTTGGAATTTAAAACTAGATATATATTTTTTTGTTCTTTATTGCCTCGCAGGATGTAGAAAGTTTGTTGATTGATCCAATCTTGGGACACAGAGGACCAAATGTGTCCAAGCGGCACAGTGTGTCATTTGACTCTGAGTGTTTGTGTGGGTGGATGCAGGGATGTGTGTTACACCTCAGAGGCAACTTAACTCCTCAACCAGTGACAGATGACAGAGGAAATGCTTTGTTATGGAATGGTGAAATATTTGGTGGCATTGATGTGAGTACTAGTCTTGTCAGTATCGGATGAAGAAAATTATTGTTAATCGGTATTTCAGATTCCATGCTTAATCTCTCTGTGAGAAGAAGGAAGTCAAATCAGACTAACAGCATAAGATGTCATGTTTTTTAATTCTACCCAATCTACCCACACAGCCGGTTGAAGTGAAAGGACACGGGAGGATGATCCCTTGCTTGTCGACAGTTTTTGATCCTGTGTCTTTGATTTACTTTCTTTAACAATGATGTATCTATATATTATCTTAACACTTTGTCATGATCACAGCATCCACCTTTCATCGATTTGTTTTCGTCTGACATTTTTCAACAGGTGCCAAAAGATGAAAATGATACACAAGTTTTGTTTCAGCAATTGACAAGTTGTCAGTCAGATGAAGCTGTCTTAAAGACATTAGAACTAGTACAAGGTCCCTGGGCTTTCATATTTTGGCAGGTACATAAACTTTTTGCCTTCTTCTTTGTAGGTTGTGAAATTAATCTAATTATTTTTTGGAGCTGTTTATAGTTCTATATATATCTCTTCATGTTAAAAGAGTTCCCTTGCTGAACATACAATTGTTACAAGTTATTGGTAGTCGGTCAGTCTTACTCACAGATTGGGATTGAGAGTTGTTACAAATATTGAAAGTGAAGATCAATAGCTTATAGAAGTACGTTGATTATGTGCAACAAAATATTTTCAGATTAACGTTCGATTGTTAGTTTCAATTATAATAAACAAGAAGATGGATAATGCAGGGGAAAGTTTACTTTTCAAATAGATATTGTTCTTTCTCTTTCAGTTTTAAAAAGAGGAGTACATACTGATAAAGACATTTCTCATGATAAGAATAAAGTTGTTTATGGTATTTCTGAATGTAATGCTGATATTTGGTGCCATTTTATTTCAGGCAGAAAGAAAACGTTTGTGGTTTGGGAGAGATGTTTTCGGAAGGAGAAGCTTGCTGTGGCACCTACCCAACAGTCCATCAGAGTTGTTAGTCTTGACTTCTGTCGCAGTGGGAAACTTGGTAATTTTATACCCACATGATTTAAGAGTTAAACAGTAAGACCCCTGGAGCATGTCTTCTACTTCTAGTATGAAGTGGACAAGTGACACTTTCTGGATAAGACAGGCAATTGTCTATTGCAGGCAACTTCCCCAACAGATATGAAACTGTTTCAACCAATGCATAGGTTGAAGAAAAGTGTGTGATATATATATTAGACTCAGTTCTAGCGGTGTATTTATAGAAAGCGAACGAGAAGATGTAATGACCTTCAATTTACTTTTTTTTAATCCATTAAATTGATGACGTATTTGTTTGTCCAATTTTCCCTTCCCTCTGTTGGTTTTGATTTTGGCAAACGATATTGAATCTACTCAAAACTTTGATTCTTAGATAACATGCATTTTGATAATGTATTTTTGTATTGGATAGTTTAATAGGTAGGAAAACATAAAACTTTACAAAATTTTCAAAAGGACAAATTATTGTGCTATTGATAAAATAAGTTGTGTTTATCTTTGTTATTTTTGCAAATCTTTGAATGCATTCGTATTTTATTTTTGGTATTTCATTTCATTTTAGAACTACACAGAAGTCCCATCTGTTGGAATATTTGCCATAGATTTGTCAGATGTTGATGATGTGGGTACAGAGCAACCATCCCAGTGTAGACCATCAGTACCTACCATCACCCTCTACCCATGGTATGAGTGTCGGTGGCCTGGCACCAGCCAGACTGTTCTAGAAACACTGCCACAGGAAATGAGCTCCTTTTTGACCCCAAACCAACCACTGTCATGTCTTTCTATCTCTGTGGACAGAAAACATATATTAAAACGTTGGATTCCAAATATCTGCAAAACAATTTCTTCTCAAAGTGATAGTTCAAATCAAGAGAAATCATCTACAGATGATGATTATTTGGTGAAGTGTTTGGGAAATATTTTTGAAGAGAATAAAAGTCAAAGATTATTGTCAGAGGAGCTGATTTCTGTTTTGCTAAAAGCAGTTGAGAAAAGAATAAACAATTTGCCTATTGAACAGGCTGCGGCCAAGAAATCAGGTAGGTCTTTTTTGTTTTAACTTCATATTGATTTTTGATATAGATTAAATGTAAAATTTTGATTTAAAGTTTTTTGTTTTGTTTATCAAGGACTTATTAAAGTTTTTATTCTTTAAGCAATTGTACAAACTTTCAATACTGTGATAGCTCAGTTTTTTACCCTGGAATTGGGTAGATTTGAAAATCGACCCCTGAAATTGGGAAAGCGAAATGTAATCTGAAGACCTCTCTGACTGATTATATTGTTAATAATATCCCTAATCCTTTTGATAGCCACCCTACCTGGACCTTCAGTGAGTTGTTGAAGGGAGGTAATGGAATTGAAGCGATGAAAGCAATGTAGCCTCCATAGATTCTTAAAGTTAAAGCTCAATTATTGTGATCCCATTATCATAATAAGCATGTTTCTTTTGATCTAATTGGCCAATAATGTAAAACAACTGCAGAAAGAGTTGAGTGTCTTTTTTTTCGTCTTTATCATTTTCCATTGTACCTCTCTGGGTCTGGGGACTAGCTGTGAAATTTAAAAAGTTGAGATCTGAAAATTTTGAGAAACATTTTGTTACGTCTGTTTGATCATATCGATGAGGAGAAATACAAGTTTATATTTTCTTTCTTTCGTAATGTTTTTTCTCTCGTAATTTCCTTTATAGATGACCAGAACGTTTCCCAAGCTAAAATTGCAGTATTGTTCTCTGGCGGTCTTGACTCATCGGTCATTGCAGCCTTGCTTGACAGGTAGGTTGGACAAAGGGGTAGGTTTAGTTTATTTAGGCCTATTGGCCAACGAACATTTTCAAATACAGCATGTACTTCTTTTAGAAAACAAGGAAAAAAATCCAAAAGCATAAACAAAAACAAAAAAAGCCATTGTCAATTAGCCAAGAGCAAAAGAAGCAAAAAACCCAAAAAAAAGCATCCATCTGCCATTGGTTCATATTGTTATACATTATACATTAATAGAATGTATTTTAAATTGAAATAAAGGATGAATAACAAATTAAAACGATATAATAAGGATACAGTTTTAAAAAGAAAAAAAGAAAAGAAAACAGGAGGAGGGGGAGGCTAGTACGGAAAAAGGGTTTCAGAATTGTTCAATGGTACAACAGTATAATGACAATAACAATGGATGTCACCTATAGACCCATAATACACTAAAGTACAAAGATATCAATATCAATTTTATTTTGTCAGGCTGTTGTCGTTTATATGTAACAGGAGTCATCTAGAAGCACATAGACTATAATGTATGGAAGGTTATTAGATTTTTTTCTCTTTTTTGTTGTTGTGAATGTGTCTTCCTCATACTTTTCAGTGACATAAAGCTTGTAGTTGTAGGTTCCCCAACATAGAGTTTCACTTTCCTTCTTTGCGACTTCGTTTTTGTTTCCCATCACACGTTTCTGTGCGTGCTTCAATTTATTAATTTATCTTTTATCTTGGGAACATTTACAACGCTATTTTTTTCTTCTCTCCCCACAGATGTCTACCGCCAGAGGAACCCATCGATTTATTGAATGTCGCCTTTGAGCAGCCTCCTCCAGCAGCAAAACCAAAACAGAAAGAAAAAAGATATCGACCCCCCAAAAATAAACGCCATCAAGAAAAGACGACAAAGGATTCAAACCCCAATGTTGACACTACCTTAACGTCAGCCAATAATATATCAATAAATGAAAACGAGAATTGTATGGCCCAATCCGCTATTCCACAGAGTATACCACCAGACATTGCTGAAGCTTTGTTATATGAAAACTCAGCATCGAATCACTCTAAATCTAACAACAATGATAAAGACTCTTCAAATTCGATACCAGAGCCAATAAGTGTCGACCGTTTTACCACAATGTGTAATGTCGATCAGGAATCAGCCACATCCTCGTGTCAACCTCGAACCATGACCCATGACCCCTCCACAACCTACGACCCCTATGATGTTCCCGACAGACGTACTGGACGCATCGCTTTGTCGGAACTGAACCCGCGTCGTCGGTGGAATTTCATCGAGATAGATGTGTCGAAGGAAGAGTTACACACTGCGAGGTCGTCGTGTGTTGGCAGGCTTATCTACCCGTTACACACTGTGTTGGACGACAGCATTGGGTGTGCCGTGTGGTTTGCTGCCCGTGGCCGAGGCAGACTGGCCAACCAGGGAGGACAGACTGTTGTCAGCACGGCCAAGGTGAGCTGACACATCATGATTTAGACGTCCTATTCATACTGGTATTCATTGGTAGGTTTTGCTATGTGTGTGACGAAGAAAGCATACGTACTGCATTAAATGCATTTTAGCTCCTCAAAAATGTCGCTGTCTCTCTTGTGTGCAAGTTTTATCACAAAATCTTTTTAAAGGGTTGAATTGAAGAAGTGTCATGTTGTGGAGTCACCCTATACTTGAAAAAGTAAGACTTCATTTCCTCATTGCGGGTGGGTTTTATCTCTAATGCTTGTCTACGATCTTCAAACGAGGTTCTTACCTCTTTACCCAGCACTGTATGTCTTGAGATGTGTCAATGTGCTCTTTTAAACCAATGAATTAAACAATAACTATTTCCCCTTTGAGACAGTATTGTGGGGCATGGCAGCTGAGGACAGTTTGCTGGTAACACTAACACTGAGCCCATTTTGGCCAGTGGGGAGAGGAGAATTCAGTCAATAATTTGACAGAGCGCATTTCAAGACTTGAATGTGTTAGGGGTTTTTCTTTCGGTCCTCAAACCTGTACTGCCAGTATCAGTATCCGTTTAGTAGAGACATTATAGCAATCTTTCATTAGAAATCCATATATTATATATTCAGTTTGTTTCAACAATCATTGTTTTATCACTTGCCATTTTGCTTCACACCTCTCCAGACACATAATCAACACTTGATATTAAACATGTCAGCGTTAGTTACCAAACCATCCGTCCAATATTCTCCCCATTAGGTTGTATTGTGCGGCATGGCAGCCGATGAACTGTTTGCCGGTTACTCTCGACACAGAGTCCATTTCAACCAATGGGGAGAGGAGAGTTTGGTCAACCAGCTGGAGCAGGAAATTTGGAGGATTTCAGCACGCAATCTGGGGAGAGACGATAGGTGAGGAAAGGAGGAAACTAATATATCATCTCATCATCAGCCATCTCACAAAGTGGCGTAACCAACATTGTTTTATATTCCAACTTCTGACCATAGCGAGCCACCCCTATATCTGATCTCTGTCCTCATGAAGTGGTGTAACAATAACTTTGATAGAAGGGATACAGTGGAAACCTGATATAACAGGGATGATGGGACCAAAGCAAAATCCCTGTTATATCAGAATGCAACCAGAATAAGCAGAAAAGCTGAAAAATTATTGTGCAGGAACTAACTGAATGATGGGCGGTCAGTGATAGATCCGCTATGCTATGCCACGCGTTCAGTTGTCAGTTGTACGGTACCCGTACTGTGATAGAGAGAGAGGTGATTCGACTGTGTGACACAGTGTGTGCTGAGTGCACGGTAGTGAGAGAAAGAGAGGGGGCGAGGGGAGGTGTTTGTACTGTGTGCGTGTCAATGCCGGACGCCGGCATCCCTGCTATAGCCGATTGGGCCCTGTTGACTCCCTGTTATAGCCGATAAGTTTTAATAGAGACAAAGAGGAAGAAAAAACGGGGATTGAAAAAAGCCCTGTTATTACCGGATCCTTGTTATAACCGGTTCTGTTATATTATGTGGTCTCTACTGTATTATAAGAACAAAAAAGGATCATTTATAGAATGGCCAAAACTTAATCTCGCTTTTCAATGTCGGCGACACCACTTCTTGAGATGACCAACAATATCTGCCGTCTTCAAAGAATTTAAATTTTACTAAATTTTACATAGATTTTACAGAGTAAAATAACAATTTACTCACTATGTGAGACGGTGCATGGGTCGTTTGTCAGCAATGTTGTTTATTGTGTTGTTATCATTATTTACAATAATCGATTAATTCAGGATAACCTTCTTTCCATTTCCAGAGTAATCGCTGACCATGGCAAAGAGGCTCGCTTTCCTTTCCTGGATGAAACCTTCACAAGCTTTATTAGTCGGATTCCTGTACATGTGAGGGTGAGTAGGAAATCTCTTTACTTCATGAATTTAAGGCACCATGCATAAACCTTTATCATCATTCACTATCCTCACCATCAATATTTAATTGGACTGAACTTGTTCTTTACTTGGTTAAGTCACATTCCTTCCAAAGAGGATACTTTTGCTTATCTTTGTGGTGGTTCCACACTGCCTTACACTTCCGCTAAACCTTTTCCTTTTTAGCTACCTTTTTGGCTCCCTTTTTCTT
>JAULCB010246651.1:0-12649 GCA_032358575.1 Dendronotus rufus
CACACACACACACACACACACACACACACACACACACACACACACACACACACACACACACACACACACAATCTCACTTATTTCAAACTGACATGGCTTTTTAAGTTTAAGTTTTCTATCTCTAATCTTTCGTTTTTACCAAATGAAATTCTCACAATAGTTTACGACGACTACTACTACTATTGTTAGACGGTCAGAGGATTAACACTGCCTATTAACGTGGCCGTTTGATTCCTTTTTTCGCCAGGGATAAATTGTGTAGTGTTGCGAGGCGCTTAGAGCATGGTGACGACCGTGGATAAGCGCTATATGAATGCTCTCATTTATTGTGTCTTCCTCAGGTCGACTTGTGGATTCCTGTCGTGGTCGTCGTCGTCATCGTCTACCTCCTCCTCATCCCCTTCATCCATCGACCGGAGCCCGAATTTGTGGCGGTGCTGGTGCTGTTGGCTGTCTCCCTAGTCTCCTACTACCCCATCGAGTGGCTCAAGGCCAGATCCACCCTGCATTTCCCGGGTAGGCTGACACACGGGGTCGTGAAATTAATAGTAATAATATTTAAGATGTTAAACATGGATTGTATTGCGCAGCAACGCCCGTTCGAGCGTGAAGAGAACAAGAGACCACCGTACAAACTGACCCATGAATATCTCAGAAAACGACAGCGAGTTTGTTTGTCCGTTAGTCCGTTAATTAGTTTTTACTAGATTTCCGTGTAACGTGTCTTGATCTTAAGAATGTTTGACGTATCTAACACGACCACCCAGGATATCATAGACCATGTGACTCGTGCAGTGTGTCTATTTAGGTATGTTCTTTTTCACGACATCTGTTTTATGAAAGCATTGCGCATGTTGCACAAAATAATTTCCTCTAGAGGATCAATAAAGTTTATCTTATCTTATCATATTTTATCTTTTCACCTCCTCAGACAAACTGACAGTCTGGATACAGCTGTTCCTGAGAATTGCCCCCAAGAGGTACAGTAGCTGCAATGATATTGTTCAATCTAAAAGATACACCTGCCATCATTACTGCCTTATGTAAATACTTTACAAAAACCACACACAAAACCACACTTCTTTTGACTCGATATCTTATCAATGGTATGGGCTTGGAATTGAATCCAAAATGACAACGAGCCCTTTAGGACAATAAAGAAAAATGATATCTGTATCTGTAAAAGTATTGAATTGCATCTCTGACTTCACCCAGTAATGTAGCCTACCTAACTTTCAGTTAAAGTTTAATAAATCCACACCTCGGCGCTGATATTATGATCCTTGATGGTCGAAGAGTCGTAAAACTCTAAAACAAACAAACAAACAAAATCCGCACCAGGCCAATTAATTGACCAATCCGTGTTTCCCCACCCAACCACAGAGAATTGCGGCGAGACAGGCAGAGGTCCTTGGTTCGTCGCTATCTCGCCTGGGACAGACTGATTCACCCAGGCCAAGGGGAACCACCACCTGTCGTCGGCTTGATGAACCGGTTCGCCAGTTTGCCGCCCTCCAGGTTCAAGGGTTCAAGGTCACGCCCGAAAGAGGGGCTTACAACGAGTGTCCTACGTCGACGCCGCGGTAGCTCCGTACGAGAGACAGAGTCCGAACGGTTTACCTACAACTGCAACACACTGTGGGGAAAGGACGCAGCTAATGACAAGGTGGGTCAGTTATCATTGCTGTGTTAACTCCAATTGCCTATATTATTGCGACGATGCTCTGCGGCTGACGTCCAGGCTATTCTTGTCATTTTTCGGAATTGAACCCAAAATGACAATGAGCCCATTTGGGACAATAGACGCACAATTATTTTTTGGGGGGTTTACACGGTGGGTCAGTTATCATTGGCGTGTTACTGTCGGCTCTGCTTAACTTAGTTACAAACAGTGATCGAAGGTGGTGCGAACCACCACAGCCATTCCTAGTGAGTTAATTCTGTGTTTGGTTTTGTTATCCAATACTTTCTACCGCTTTCGCAATGTCGGCACCGGCCCCAATGAGATATATGCCCCAATATCTACCTTTGACAATACACAGAGCTTGGAAATACTATGGATCAGGAACTACGGCAAACAGGTGATCAGCCCACTGTACCCCGTCCTTGAATGGCGCTATGAGCAATATACTGGACGCATTACTCAGCTGCTAACCAAACAATTTGTTATGTCACCTATTACTTAGTGCTGCCTCTCATTTAGATGTAGAACAAACATAATGGAGAGAGCCTACTACACTGCAGGCTGATTATTACATCTATTCTTATTTTCTATTATTCCCACCACCACCACCAGCTACAACTACTACAGCCCGCCACCATCACGATGAGGAGAGGGAAGAACCCACCAACCCGACGGGGCAGCGACCGTTCCTCCTACTCCTCCTACCCCTCCTACCCCCGCCTGGACGACATGGTCAAATCCCCGTCGCTCCCCGCCTTGACCATTCTGAAGAACCGCTTCAACACCACCCCGTCCGCCCCGCACGACTCGCTGCCCGGGGCCCTCGCCGACACGTCGGCCATAAATATGCGGCGTCCTCCGGAAGCAGCAGAAGCCGACAACGGTCTCTCGGTGGTTTTCCGAAGCCTACGGGGGAGAGGAAAGGGGAGGGAGAGGAGGGGTAGATGGATCCCCACCACCCCTACCCCACCTACCATCTCTTCCTCCGAGACTCGTCGTGGTCAGTGGCGGCCTGGCGGTGCACGAACTGACGACCTGGCCGATTCCCTTACTACCACTACCACCACCAACAACAACAACAACAACAGTTACAATGGACGACGGCAAGAGGAGAGCAGGGAGGAGGAGGTCATTCTCCAAGCCGGCAGTCTGTTGGCCTACAACTACAGCAACCTCCCACTACGACGACAACACCGGCAACACCAGCAACAACCACTATCACTATCAGCCCTGCTGTCCGAAAGAGTAGGTCACGCCCCCTACGACGACCAGGCTCGAGGTGCATGCTGGGATGGAGGGGGCACAAAGCACTATGACTATGAAAGAAGGGTCGTCTTTCAGCCACAGCCTATCAACGAGGATTTGACCATGACCTCCTCTTCTTCATCATCATCGGATGACGATAATAACAACAACGACGACGACGACGGATATGATGATGCTGAAGCTAGTACTACTACTACTAGTTCTAGTAGTACTAGTAATTTAAGACATACGATATTCTCTTCTATCTTCGGATCTGACTCATCGTCAAGTTTGTCTATGGATGAGGAGGAAGATGAGAAAGATGAGGAGGAAGAGGAGGAGGAAGAGGGATTATCGAACGAGTCCTTTGTTTCGTCTTTCACCGACAGTGATGTCGGGCATACCCGGGGTGTCATCTACCCGTACTTCAGACGACGCTTGAATCGGCAACCCTCATCGACAATAAGTTTTAATGGCGACGATACAGACAGCCGCCAGTCGGTTTCCGGAAATTCCCACCAGCGGCAAAACGACTTAAGCCGTGACCATACCACTACTGGCAGGGGTAAACCGTTTTCTTCCAACACTAACCCGAACAAGGGATTCCATGTCCCCAACGTCCCCATTCCCAAACCGCGTCATCTGCGACTCCTGTCGGTGCTAAGGGGGTCAAAGTCCAAGTCCAAGCAGCGACCTCGACCCCTGGCCGCCCCCCGACGGAAGCGACACGCCGCGGCCAAGGAAAGACAACCGGCGGTGCCTGTAGTAACTGTAACTAAACCCACCCCACGACGTCGAACCAGTCTACAGACGAACCAACTCGTCATGGTGCCGCCTAATGAATCAGATGGGAATCTGAGCCAATTCATGGTGCCTAATGAATCGGATGGAGGCCGTGGGGACTGGGCCATTTCCTACGTGTAGTGGAGGCAATTGTCCTGAGGGAAGGGGCGAGGCAGTGTGTGTTTCACAATTGACATAGCTGTATTCTGTATGATGTGGTCTCTCCAACGTATCTCACAAACGGGAGATCAAGGTCAAGTGCAGTGAAAAATGCTGCCAACTGCGGTGCAACTAAAATTGCACACTAGACTGCTAAGGGGTCTATAACGTGCACAACTTATATACGGGACCTCCTATTTTATCATCCATCTCCGACAGGACTAGGTGTTCGATCCCAAACTACCTTAGTATCAGGAGAGTGGAAAATTCGGAAAATATTAAATAATGAGCCTACATTATATTATATAGGATTGAATCCACGTTCTTTCGGCTCAGAGGCGAATACCAAACCTCTCGACTACATAGCTGAGTGATCATCTACTGCTGCAACTCGTCAGTCATCGAAAGGCACTTGGTTCGAATCCCTTCTTACTAAGACCAAGTCCGCCAGGTCATTATAAGACCTGCACCACCAACAGACGTTACCTTATTGTGGTAATAGGACCTGTTGATTTGATCCCACTTTGGACAGTTACTATATAATAAGTTTCTTTCCATCAGCTCTTTATTTGATCGCTTTTTGTACCTACAATTATCCCTTTATAACTATAAATGGTTACATCATGGAATAGAGAGATGTTTGGTGTTATTTGTATTGTTGGCTGCTTCCAGTTCTAGTTACATTCGGTTCCTCCTGAACTTGGTACCATTTTGGGTTTTGTACCTGAACTTGGTACCATTTTGGGTTTTGTACTTCCAAGTGAAGTGGGAACAACTTAAACCGTAACTTCCTTTCACTTCACCTCTTTAGTCCCAACTAGAAGAATCAAGAAACTAGAAACATACGAAAGGCCGAAAATGTGAGGTTTGGGTTCCGGACATACCGGTTAATGCACTAACCACTTGAGACACTCTCCGACACTGTAGCATTCCTCCCGCCCACGCAACAAGGATTCGAACAAAGGCATCGCCAAATTATGGTCAATTACAGTGATTTATAAAAGTAGAATTTAAGGGTTTTGGAGTTCAAAACAAAAAGATAATGATTGTAATAGAAAGAAGGTAGACCAAATGTTGAACTCTCCCCACCCACCCAACTGTTGTATTTCAACCAAACAAGACAATAAAATAAACGCAGTATATTACAACTATAATCATATTTTAATTCTTCAAAGTACAATTATTCATTTCCACCTTTCATAACAAGAAAAATTGATGGAAAACATCCGCAGACAATGATCCTCAATCATACAGCATGGACTTTTCTCACTCTCTCTATCGGAGGACACGCACACATACATACACATGCCACAAGTAAGAGGTTTATAAACAAATGAAACGAATGTCAAGAATTACATTATTATTGCTACCTTTATGAGTAGGAGTAGGAGTATGATAAATACTGATTGATACTGCATAACTATAACCGTTTATGATATAAATGAAGGTCGGGTGGGTGGAAATGGAAAAGTGAGACAAGCCAGTAAAAAACACTGTTTTCCAACAGCTTGTCTCTTTCAGTTTCAGTGAAGTTTATCCGTTTTCAGCCACATTACCTTGATAATAGAGCGCTTATCCACGGTTTATCTGGTTTATTTGTTAAGAGTTGTAAATATCATATTCTACTTCTTCTTGCAACCTTACAGGGTTGTAAATGGCAAATAAAAAAAATCTGAAACATTTCATATCCCAATGAAAATAGCAATGTGGAAACAAAAACTAATGGCTTTTCAGTCCACTTGGATTGTAAAAAAGTCTGAAATCAGACAAATGGCTGAGGATTTCCAGGCCTGCACCGTATCATTGTTCATTCATAATATAGCGCGTATCCACAGTTTTTCTGGTTTATTTGTTAGAGTTAGAGTTATATATATACAATTCTTATGTGTACAGTGGCTTGTAAACCACATTATGCAAACATTCTTTCTGATTATTTCTTATCAAACCTCACAGAGCAAAAAAGTTAAGAGATTATTTAATCAATAGGCCAGAAACCTTGAAACCAGCTTTTCCAAAAACTAAAAAGGAGCAAAACTGCACCAGTAGTAGTATTAGACAGAGTGTGAGTTGGCAAGACTTCAGTGTAACCCACAGAATAAGTGGACAGAAGGGACAAGAGGGGCAAATATGTCATCAAAAGTGACTAATCGGCTGCCATGTTGAATGATATTATCTATATGTAGTGATGGTATGTTTCTGATTAGTCTAGATCTTCAGTTAACATTCACTCAGTCATAGCATTCAATACGGCGTTCGCCATAGCGAAGAAAAAGAGGCTGATGTCCATTCTGATCTTACTCTCTATTCTGTGGTCTTATCCAAGTAGTAGTAGTAGTAGTCAGAGTGTGCGAGGGCCAGACTTTAGTGTAACCCTAGCCCTGACCCTAGCCCTAACAGTGAGAGTGGGCCAGCCAGACTTTAGTGTAACCCTAACCCTGACCCTAGCCCTAAGAGTGAGAGTGGGCCAGCAAAACTTTAGTCCTTCAGCTTGTCGGCAACCATGGTTTTCACCTTGTCCGTCAGAGCCCGGCCATCCAACTTTTTGATGACCTTTGAGGTCAAAATCATCAGCTGGTTAGTCTTGCCCTTCTTGTATGCTTTGATCTGCAGAGGCGTAAATAGCAAATAAAAAATAGTCTGAAACATTTCATATACATCCCAATGAAAACAGCAATGTGGAAACAAACACTAATGGCTTTTCAGTCCACTAAGATATTTGTAAAAGTCTGAAATCAGACAATTGGCTGAAGATTTACATAAAGAAAAAGATATGACATTTCGAAAACGTTTCAATTTCATTTTTCTCACACCACCAACAAAGAGACAAAGGAGTCCCTACTCAAAGCTATTCACCAAACAAAATGCTTGTAGTACTACACAGACTCAATTTAACAAGGATTAAAATAATTACTTAACCTATCCTTCCATGTGTACCAGACAACGAGTGTGTTTCTCAAGCCAGCCACTGCCGTAGTGGTATAGAAATAGAAGGAATTCACAACTAACTACAGGCTACAATCACAACTACTGCTACTACTTACAATTTTGGGGTTTTTGTCGAGGACTTCTTGTATGGCAGCCATGATGGAGTCTGTGTCCATCACCAACAGACCCTTCGCCTCGGCTAGCTGGCCGATGTCTGTGACCCCATCACCCCTCCTGGCTACCTCCTCTATCAGCTACACACACACACACAGACACACACGTACACAATACACACACACACACACACACACGTACACAATACATACACAGACATACACGTACACAATACATACACGTACACACATACACACACATATTCACAGACATACATACACACACACACACACCAGGACAACGAACAGGATGGGAAAAACAATAGAACGGCGTCAATAAGGAGGATTGAAACACTGGACAAGATTGTAAAATTTTAAAAAGAATTGACTGATACTGGTAATAATAATGATATATTCAAAATTTACTCGACACTGACTGAAGGGTATAAAATGTAAACCAGAAATAGAAAGAAGAAAAAAAGAAAGTGGGTTCCGAAACAGAAATTCCGACCCTAACCCCTCCCAGTCCAACCAACTGTCGTGTCGTATTGTGTCATGTCTTGTCATGTTGTGTCGTGTGTATGTCTCTCTACACTCACCACACCAACAGACTTGCCACTGATCTCTCCAGCCCCGTACAGACGGACTATTGCAGCCAGTTGGTCTTCGTTGATACATCTAGACATTATCAATGGTAAAGAAAGGAAAAGAAATTATTTAAAAAAACAATAAATCATTCAAAGATGAATAGATTTACCTTTCATCATACCTTTTTGGTGTAAGGTTTCACGACCCCTTCCACTTGTATAATATCATCACACACACAACACCTTTTACACACCAAGTGGATAGAACTAACACTAGTAGGCCACCCAATCATTGATAGAATTGAATTAGTTAAAGACACAAACTCACTCGGTGTCGTGGTAGGCCTTGTAGTAATTCAGGAGGACGGAGGACGAGGCAAATGGCGGACACTGGTGGTCAGTGACCAGCCGCTCAAAGGCAGCGTGTAACCTTTCTCTCTGAGGAGTGACAAGAAGAAGAGACAAAGGGAGAAATTAGTACAACCAATGAATCCTACCTTTTACAGAGATATAATAAAATGTTGTTAAATGGCGCAATGAGCAATACACAGGGCACATTACCTGACTGATAAACACACAAAATTTGCTGTTGCCTTTGTGTTGCCTCTCATTTTTAGGGCCTACACTAGGCCGTAATCATCAATTCTTGCGCTAGATAAAACAAAAGGCTCCGACTGTAGCAGTAGCAGCCATCCAATCCAGAGGCCCCATTTATATTAGTGAGCATCCCGTGTCCCGTGTCTTACCACCAGCTGCATGCAGGGAAGAAGGGGCAGGCCGTAGACTTCCTCCAGGCGTGTCCTCGTCTCGTCGGGCCGTTCCCTCATCCTGGCCTCCACGTCTTCCAGGACGACTCGTGACGAGGCCACGGATGGCGATGATGACGACGAGGGGGGAGGAGGAGGGCAACTAGATTTGGTGTGTAACACTAGGGGTGGCAGGTTGGGTTCCGACATGAAACGGTAATCGAGAAGTTTCTCTTTATCCCGCATCAGCACAGTTTGTCTGAGAAAATAAGAAGATGAACTGTATAAGTATAAGTAAACGCGATTAATTATCTACTTTGATTGTGATAAAATCGACTGCAATTCAGAGGTGTGAATTGAAATTTTAAAAAATTGTCTGAAATATTTCATATTATCCCAATGAAAATAGCCATATGGAAACAAAAACTAATGGCTTTTCACTTTTCAGTCCACTTGGATAGTAAAAAAAAGTCTGAAATCAGACAATTATTGGCTGAAAATTTACAAACCTGTGCAATATTTCATGCCCCACTGACAGGTTGTAGTCCTTGGTTTCAGTTTACATTCTTCTAACCGACACTACCCACACTTCCGACTACCAAGATGCACCATTAGTGTAGTCTCTACACAACCAACGGCTTGAAATACGCACACATACCGATAACACATCATTACAAATCCTACCATTTTTCTATTATATTCATCTACTATGGTGGATAAAGATGAAAAAAAACCTCATTTGAATAAGTTCCGATAGCCTCATTCATTCCCTTTTCATCGGTTGATCAACAATAACAGGATTCTTCAGCATCACTTGTTTTCATTTAAAATGGCCAAACGGACCAGCTTTAGTACGGTGGGTGCAAGGGTTAGAGGATCAAATCCTTCAGGACCAGGGGAAGCAGGAAATAATCAGGGAAATATTTGGAAGTCTTCAAAAAATTCCAGATTTCAAGGTTCCATTGTAATTATCATAATGAAAGAAAAAAATCAGCCTTCAGTGTAGGCTCTCTCATTTTTACATCTAAATGAGAGGCAACACTAAGTAGGTGATATAAAAATTCGTTTGGTTAGCAGCTGAGTAATGCATCCAGTGCATTGCTCATAGCGCCATTCAAGGATGGGCACAATGGGCGGATCACCTTTTTGCCATAGTTCCTGATCCATAGTATTTCCCAGCTCTGTGTTTCATCGAAGTTGGTTATTGGGGCATCTACCTCATTTACCATTCATTTAATATAATATTGAGCATGGAGCGGGGTGCCGACACTGCTAATATAAGGCGTAGGATAACAAAAAAATAAAATTGATTATGATAAAATGAAGTTACCCCGTCTCAACATTGAAAGACCTGGTCTCATTCTCCACAACGCCACCTTTGGCTAGGATGGCCGTTTGTCTCTCAATTTCCCTGTCTGAAAAATGAGTAAAGAACAAATAAGGGACATAATCCTGTGAAAGAAAAAAACAACATAGAACAGATATTTTACGCTTTGGTTGTTTCTATGTAGAGGCCACATTGACTCATGTTGACCTTTAACTTTAAGGTCATTGGGACATACAGTGGTGAGAAAAGTAGGAAACTAGTTGAGTTCCAAAGTAAAAAACGTGACAGAAAATAAGCCACGAGAGACATCCCAATCCCCCAGACACCTCCAATCTCACCTGTGCTCAGATCAGAAGTGTCAAAATGCAAACCCCCCCCCACTTTTTTAAATATATATATTCTATTCTATCATACAAGCAGCGACTCCGTTTTATATTACAACATGACAAAAATGGCAGATTCTTTTCATTCAAAATTATTTTTCTGTATTTCTCGATATATTAATTTTCTATCTACTTGATGAACATACAGCCAAAGACAAGGCCTTCAAAATTTCTGCAACGAATGAACCGACTATGTGACTAAAAACACTGAGCCAATGATGACCAGATATATAAACACTGGTACTATTAGACCTGTAAATGACCCAACACAAAATTCGTACAAGAAGTTTTAAAAAAACAGTGGGAAAAAAAACACCTTTTCACACTTTTAAAACTGCAATTTGACGTGATTGTAAATGTAAAAGGGACAAACTATTTCTTATTCTTACCAACCGCCAGTCGAATTGACTTGAGAGAGTTGAGATTCTTGACCTCTGTGCGAATACCCAACGGTTCGCCCTCTTTGTGAACGGAAATATTTGCATCAACTCGTAGAGATCCCTCTGGAACAGTTTGAAACAAAACAGCAAATAGAGACAGCTGATTTTCATCGCAGTTTTCAAAGTTTCAAAGTTTTTAAGTTTTACGCCCCTTTTCAACATATAAAGGTAATATTAAGTTCGTTACCTCTAGACCCCAATGGCTCCCATTAGAGTTTTACAATACATAACATTAAAAGAATAAAATATTACAGTCCTTGACAGTTTTCTATTAAGATGTCGACAACCATCCAACAACTAACCAGCGGCCGTCACAACCTCAGGGGTGTAACTATGGCAAACAAAACAAACAGCCTAAAACATTTCATTTCCCAATAAAAATAGCATGTGGAAAGAATATAATAATGGCTTTCCAGTCCACTTGGATAGTAAAAAAAAGTCTGAAATCAGACAATAATTGGCTGAAGATTTACAGGCCTGGACGACCATCCCCCCCCATATGTCCCAGCCTAGTTAGTCCCCAGTACTGACCAGCCATTTTGCCATCACAGGTGTCCATGGTGAGGAGAATGTCCCTCAACTCCCTCACAAAGCTGGCAGCATCGTC
Organism: Dendronotus rufus; assembly: GCA_032358575.1. NCBI lineage: Eukaryota > Metazoa > Mollusca > Gastropoda > Nudibranchia > Dendronotidae > Dendronotus > Dendronotus rufus. The sequence goes on from JAULCB010246651.1 coordinate 11,000, forward strand.
TCCTCCGTCAAAGTCTGGCTTCGTCACGATTTCCATCAAACCAACACCTAAGGATGCAAACATTGGAAAAGGAAGAAGAAATAAATTATAGAGGTTAATGAAAATGGAAAACTGTTCACGTTGTGAAGAAGAAAATACATTCAGAGATCAACTTTATACCTTGTTATTAACATAGAGTGCTCTTTAAAAAAGTTTCAAAGTTAAAAGTTTTACTGACTTTTTAACATATTATATAGTCATATCTTATAGCAGTCCATGTGATTTAAACACATCTATAACAAAGTCTAGCCATGAAAACTCGTCCCTAGTGGGATTTGAACACTGCGTGGACAATCTCCTACTTACCAGCTCTGTTCAGGTCGATCAAACTGATTCCCCCGTTTGCGTCGTGCATACTCTTGCCGCTGTCCTGCTCCAGCTGTACCTGCTCCAAACGGGCGCTGCGTCTCTCCACCTTGCTGGTCTCGGAGCTCTGGTACACGTAATCCACCTCTCCCTCCACCGCAAGGGGTTTTCGGTACTGGGTGATCTGGTAACCCGCCTGATAATGATGAGTGTATAGGGAAAGCAAAGGTGATAAAATTATAATAACGCAAAAATAACGCATACAAATATGTAGATAAGTTTACCTTCTTTAAAGCAAAACGAGCGAATCGATACAATCGAAGAATCAATGTTAGCAAAAATAATTTTTGTCTCAAATATTTTGTGTCTGTGTAAATAGAGAACATTGAAAGTTAAACATGTTATGTTGCTGGGAAAAAGTGGGAAATATTCTAATTCGAAATATAGATACAACAAGAAGTAGAATACAACTATTATGCTCAAGATGTTAAATCAAAATTAGCCTAGTTTAGTTTGTTGTGGATATGTGCTACATAAAGTATAGTGTTTTATTCATTCTATGCATACTAATTGGTGCAAGATTTGTGAGAATTGATTAAAAAGGTTAAAGAGCAACATAAAAAAAATCAAATAGGATGATATTCTTTAGATAATGATATCATATGATATAACCATGGATCTAAACCTTACCGGCATATCTGCATAGAAGTAATGTTTGCGGTCAAACAAGGAGACGCGGTTTATTTTACACTTCAATGCCATGGCCGTGAGGACACCAGCTTCAACACAGCCCTGATTCAAAACCTGGATTGAAATCGAAGCAAAAAAACTGTACAAAACAAATCCCCCTCTCTTCCTCTTACAATGAAAATTATACATGACATTCTTAAGCGTAATTCCTCATCATAGAATACTTAAATGCATGCATTCAGGAAGGGAGAGCTGATACTAACAGAGAAACAAGTACAAAAGAAAACTAAGAATTTCGAAATAGATTATACGTACTAACATAGGCCCTACTATTATTACGTTCTTACAAACTTTCTGTCTTTTTTTCTTAGAAGTAGATAGTTGAAATGTGACAAACTATAGATTAGGTTGTATGCAATTAAAGCGGGTGTTTTCAGACTAGATAAAAACAGGACGCACTAGCCACAACAGGCCTGTAAATGACCCATCACAAAATTGTCTGAAAATTGTCCACACCTCAGGTAAGGGATTATTCTACTATATGACCCAGTGCCAAAAGGTGGAGCCAAAAAGTGGTCACCACCAAGAAAAAATTAATGTCAGAATTTTTCACTT
>JAULCB010246762.1:0-12641 GCA_032358575.1 Dendronotus rufus
GTTCTTCACAAAAAATTTCATTCCCCCCCCCCCCCCCCCCTCAATCACTCCAACTAAGTACTAAGACTTAAAAATGACGGAGGGTAGTCTGTACATGAAAAAACCTACCTGGCAATAGTTAATGGACCATGAAAAAAGTTAAAAACCAATAATATCTATAAAACTGCACACAAACATAAGACAGTCCTGTAAATCTTCAGCCAATTAATTATCTGATTTCAGACCTTTTTTTACTATCCAAGTGGACTTTAAAAAAAGCCATTAGTTTTTGCTTCCTTATTGCTATTTTCATTGGGATATGAATTAATGTTTCAGACTATTTTTATATTTGCCGTTTACACCCCTGGACAAACAATGACTATAGACTCGTTTTGATCGTAATCAATCTTGACACATTTTACTTTTACCACCTCTACCTTATATAATATATTCTTTTTTATTCTAGGATGCGGATAGTTTCTCCGCCTACCAGTTGAAGAAACTGATGAAGGTTTGCAAACTAACGACCCGTATTGACGACGTCCGCAAACAAATGTCCAACAAGACGATTGGCGAGATTCAGAACGAACTCGCTGCGGGCGGAGAGAATTACTACGGGGACGAAGTTGAGGGGCGGCGAATCGTGTCGGAGGACGCTTCGCATTACATCCTCATCAAAGGCATGAGCAAACAGAAACAGCGGGAAGAAGCGGAGAAGTACGAGCTGGAGATGAAAATTAAAATCGAGAAACAGGAAGAAGAAAAAGAAGAAAAGGAAAAAGAGAAGAATAGAGATAAGGAAGGAACTTTATTATCAAATGAAGATGTCAGAAATGTAAGGCCGGATGATAACGATGATGATGATGATTTACTGCAACAAATCAGTGGTAGTGCCAGGGGTAGAAAAGATAAAGATAGTTCCACCAATGTTCCTTCAACTTCTACTTCGACTAACCAGAAGAAGATGAAGAAGAAAAGTAATGACGAGAACGAATCGTCGGCTAAAAAAAGATCTTCTTCTCGCGACGAAGGAGAGAGCCGTGGTAGTAGTAGTAGCAGCAGTGTGAAGAGATTGAAAGTCGGCAACAATAGCAGCAACAACAGCAACAGCAGCAACAACAACAGCCAGCAGAGAAAACAAACAACACCAATGCCAGGAAGGGAAGCAGCCGTGGGTGGCAGGGATAGAGAGAGCGAGGAAAACAACAACAGCAGCAATGACGGGACATCCTCCAGCTCTGAAGGTAACAACAGGTAGAATGACAGATCAGAACTTGAACAGTATTGGGTCTCTCCAAAGTCCGTGTTTATTATAGATTCATGTAGGTACTCTCTGCATTTATTTTACTTTACGCTTGCATACCACTACCAGGCCTGTAAATCTTCAGCCAGTAGTTGTCTGATTTCAGACTTTTTTTTACTATCCAAGTGGACTGAAAAGCCACTTAGCTTTTGTTTCCACATTGCTATTTTCATTGGGATATGAAATGTTTCAGACTATTTTTTTTATTTGCCATTTACACCCCTGCATTACCAGGATTCCTCCTTAAAATTATACAATAGTAGTATGTGAAATGTAAAATGTTCTTTTGATATCCAACATGCAATGTATATAGAGATGATAGAAGAAAACGCTTCCAAAACCTTTTTTTCACAGAGATTTATCTATTTTTTCAACTATTTATCTATTTCTTTAACTATTTATCTGTTTCTTCAACTATTTATCTGTCTGAATCTGAGTTTATCAGACGAGGGAAAGTTTATGTGTCATTAAAACATTTTTTCCATTTGTGTTTCTTTATAAGATGAAGGGTTCATTGAAGTGACCTTTGACCCAAAACAAGTGAATCAAGAAGATGACCTCTTTCCCGCCAGCATTTTCACCACAGACTTGACCAAATCTTCACCCGAGACTGAGACAATGACCACCGATGTAACCAACCGCAACGACCGACCTATGCAACGAGTACCGACCAACTCCAAGGATGCGGAGAAAATGAGGGACGAATCGAAATCAAGTGATGAAAACGACGATAGCCTATCGACAGTTTTAGAACAAGACGCAGGGTGTGGGAAGGTGGGGGGAGGGGTTGGGAAGGTAGGGAGAGGGGTTGGGACTGTGATAGACTTGACGGAAACCAGAAAAAGTGTGCTCAGTGATATTCTTTTGGAACTTGAGAGGAAAAAGAAGGAAGCTTTGCAGGATATTATCATTTCTTGCGATGGGGAGGAGGATGGGGGTGTGAGTGGCGAGGAGGGTTTGAAAGATGTCGTTAGTTGTGATGGATCGAAGGTAGAAAAAGATGCCGATAGTGTGGATGATGGTAAAGTCGTTATCGGAATCCGAGAGGATGGTTTGAGGGATAGGATGGAGGAGGTAGAAGAAGTAGAAGGAGAAGATGGTTTTGATGATTCTTTACCAGGTGGATTCATACGCGATGACGATAGTATGGAGGATGAAGGCAATGATTATGAAAGTTTAACTGATGATAGTAAAAAAAGGGGGAATGATTTTCATGATGATATCGGTGAAAAGGAGGGGTTTGGCCAGAATAGAGGAAGGGAGGAAGAGGATGATAATGATGATGATGATGAAAAGGAGTTTGAGGAGGAGGAGGAAGAAATGGTGTCTAACGATAGCGAAGATGAAGACTTGAAACTGGCGATAGAGATGTCCTTGCAAACTGCTATGGTGGAAGAACATAATGGTGGGCTGAAGGGGGAAGGAGTAGAAGAGAAGGCGAGGTGTAGTGATTGGGGGGAGGGTGGGTTGTCGGCAGGAAAGAAGTCTACAAAGTGTGATGATGATAACAAATCGGGAAATGAGAAAGTTAAGTATGATGATGATAGTGATGATAAGGAGGATGATGATTTTGAAATGGTCGAGCCCTTAGAAGAAGACGATGGATTTGATGTTGTTGAGGGTAATGATGATGTGGTGGAAAGGTCATTGATGTCTGGTCATCGGTTTGGGAATTATGATGTGGACGATGATAATGACGACGATGATGATGATGATGATGAAAGTTTTATTAGTGGAAAAAAAAGTAGAGATAATGATAATATGACCAAAGATATGACTACTCTGGATAGAAGGTTGGCGGGTGTCACAGCCAGTCCGTCCGAACTCAGGTCAGAGAGGTCGCGATGTCAGCCAGAGGACGTGGAAGTGAACGACCCTTTCTTCTCCTTCGCACAGGCCAATCTGGAGAACCTGCAAGACGTCCTGGACTCGGAGCGTAACTCTTTGTTGTCGGAGCAAGGAAAGCAGAACCGGTTTGCGACGTCCCTCACCGACCAGATCGTCACGGACGCTCAGGAGCTGCTACAGCTGTTCGGGATTCCGTACCTGGTGAGTCCCATGGAAGCGGAGGCGCAATGTGCTTTTCTCGACGCCACGCAGCAGACGCAAGGCACCATCACCGATGACAGCGACATCTGGCTCTTCGGAGGCACTCGGGTGTACAAGAATTTCTTCAACCAGAACAAATACGTCGAGCTGTTCTCCATGGACTCGATCCGGAGTCTTTTCGGTCTGAGTCGGGACAAGCTGATCAATATCGCGTTGCTGTGCGGCAGCGATTACACGATGGGGATACAGGGCGTGGGCCCCGTCGGAGCTTTGGAAATCTTGGGGGAGTTCAAAGGTGAAGGTCTTGTTGGGCTGGTAGCGTTCCGGAAATGGTGGGACCGAAATCAGAAACTTTCCGCGGTGCCGGGGGAAAGCAAGCTACGGAAGCGTTTGAGAGATTTCCGTCTCGAGAAGAATTTCCCCAGCCAAGAAATCCTGGAAGCGTATTTGGCGCCGTCCATAGACGAATCGAGAGAGCGGTTTTCGTGGGGCCGGCCCAACCCGGATCTTCTCCGACAGTTCGCCAAGGTCAAATTCGGATGGTCCAAGGACAAATGCGACTCGGTGCTCGAACCGATGATGAAACAGGTTCTGAAGAAGCAAACCCAAGGGCGTATTTATTCGTACTTCCAGCCCGGTGTTTTTACTCCTGCGGCACCCATCGCACAGAGCGACAGATTGAAGAAAGCTCTGAGCTTGGTTAAACGGGCTGGGGGAAAGGATAAGGATGATGATAATGGTGGTGAGGGGGAGGAGGATGAGAAAGAGGAAGAGGAGATGAAGAGGAGGGCTGAACGTGTAAAAAAGATAATTAAAAGAGGAGGAAAGAGTAAGAGTGGTAGTAGTAATGGTAATGGTAAGGAGGCAAGCCAGGGTCTGAGTGGAAAAAATGGGAAGAACAATGATGATGATGATTTGTCAGCAGAAGAAGAAAAGACGCGGAAAACGGTAAAGTCAAATTCGAAGTTGAAGCAGAAGAAGATGAATAGTAATGGTAGCAAGGGAAGAGAAAAAGGATCTGGTGTGAAGTTTGCAGCGGAAGTGGAAGATGATGATTCAAATGATTGGAGTGAAGAGAAAGAAGACTGCAGGGATGGAAAGAAAAGGAAGGGACGAACGATTAAAGCTAAAGGCGTTACGTCGTCAGAGGAGAAGAAGAAGAAGAATTGTAGCTCTGTGGATTCTGTCAAGATAAAGGAAGAAAAAATTGAAGAGGGGGAATATTATGGAGGTAGAGAAGATTGCTTTATGGATGCGATGAAGCAAAAGATATCCGTTGCCAACACACTGATAACCAAAGTAGGGCGAGGGGAGTCAAAGGTTAGGGGTTATGGTCAGGGTGTCGGAGGGTCGAGAACGAAAGTGGTGAAGAAAGGACTGCCAGCACCGTCCCTAGAGATAGAGGTGAAAGGTCGAAAGGGTAATAGTAGTAGTAGAGGTAGGGGTCAGGGGAAGGGTCGAAAGAACAGTGCTGCTGTAACGGCAATGATGAAGAAGAAGGAAGCTGTCAATAGAAATAGTGTTATTTGTCTGTCGGAGAGTAGTAGTAGTAGTGATGGCAGTGGTGATAATGATGATGGTGGTGATAATGATGATGATGATGATAATGATAAATACGAATATTATGGCAATGGGAGAAGTATGATGAATGCAAAGGATGATGGATCTAGAGCTAGTATTTGTATAAAAAAAGAACCAGGAACAGCGGTTGTAAATAAGCCTCTTCTTACTACAAACATTAACACGAACATTCAACGTTCAAGGCCAGATAGCCAGCCATCATCTGATGGATTTAGATCTAGTATTTCTAATATCAATATCAAGAAGGAACCAGGAACGGTGGTCGTAAAGCCCCCTACTACTACTACTACTACCGCTCAACAGAGGAGGCCTGATGAAAACCACCCATCATCAACAAAGACAAAGGGAGGAAAGTCAAATAATAATAATAGTGATAATAATAGCACCATTAATTCCCCCTCAAACTCGAAGTCAAAGTCAACGCCGGCGGTAGAAGTAGTAGTAGAGAAGAAAAAGTCGACACAGAAGAAACGAACGATAACCACCGCCACCACCAACACCACAACCTCATCAGGCTCTGAAGAAAAGCTGCGGCAGTCGAAAACCAGTCGTCATGAGGAGGAGGAGGAGTCTGGGATTGAGAGGAAGAGTGGGAGGAAATCCTCGAAGAAGAAAGACGATGATGACGCAGGCGGTAATAACGACGACGAAGATGATGATGACACTCCTCATACCTCCAAAATCACGGCACAGACACAGGCGCATTCAGGCATTGCTGACATGGGAAGATTGCTGACTATTGCCGAGACGAGTTCATCATTGTCCTTCAGCTCCAAAGCAGGTCGTGTCACTGGCGAGAGTCCGAATCCGAGTCCGATTGCGCTTGTGTCACAAAATAAGAATTTCCCGTGTAAAGACCCGGATGTGTCCGTGATCAACGCGCTGACTTTGAAATCCACCATGTCGTACTTAAACCAACGAAGTTATGGGGAGAAACATCTGCTGAATACGCTCGGGAGGAAGCCGAGCTCCAACGCGATTGAGAGAAGGTTGGAGTTGGAGGAACGAAGAGAGAAGTGGGCGGTCGCGGATAGTCAGAAGAAAAAGGCGGCCGCTGTTGAAAAGAGGGCTGCGGATGAGAGGAGGAGGGTTGCGGATGAGGAGAGGAGGGCTGCTGAAGAGATGAGAATTGCTTTAGAGAAGAAGAGGGTCGCTGTTGATAGTCAGAAAAAGAAAAAGGAGAAGAAACCTCCCGTACCATTACCGTCCCAGGTTCGTTCTTTCGAAGACATGTTGTGCGGAGGAGAAGTAAGTCCTACGGCACCAAATTTAAATCTAAAACCTAAGGTCAAGGGCAAAACGGGTCCGGGCAAGAGAATGAATGTTGAGGTTGAGGTCAAGAAAAAGACGTCTGATGTAGAAGTAGAAGAAGTTAAGAAGACACGAAAATTGCAGGAAAAGAGCCGAAATGATGTCACTGTTGATATGAATGTGTCTAGACCGGGACATGAGGAGATTGAGAGAAGGGTGGAGACGGAGTCTGTGGAGAAACGTAGTAGAAATAGTACGAGTAGGAGAGTTAGAATGAAAAGCATTTCAATTTCAGACGGCGACTCGAGTACCGAAGAAAGTACCAAATGTCTGGAACTGGAATCCACGAAAAATGTCGCAGCTGCAGAAAATCGCAGTGGAGTAGAGAAAAGTTGTAAAAAAGATTTAGTATCATCAAAACCACCATGCAATGAGCCCAAGGTTGTTCGATCCGAAAAGAGTCGGGCGTTCGATTGTCCAATCGGAGACAAGTTCCGACTGCAAACGCATCACCTCCACGACTCGAAATCGGTCAAAGGGTACGGCAAGTTGCCGCCTCAATCCGTTGGAGTGACTGTGACGAGAGGCAGGGCGATTGCCGGCAAAGGGAAAGGGGTCGGAAAGAACAGGGATGGGAGGAAGGGGCAGCAACGGCATCAGGGGTCGGCGGAGGAGGAGAGAGGTCAGGGGTCGATGGTGACGGGTGTTGTCGCGTCTTCGGGTGTGACGGAGGCGGACCTAGAGGAGTATGGCGGGGTGACCCTCGATGATTTAGGCAGCGACTTTAGCGACCAGGATTTCTAACTCCTGTTTGTACATTCTACATACAGTAAATTCACGAGTGTAGTAGTAAATCTCTTTCAGATTTTCTATGATTTCAGACGACTATGTACCTATGAAAGTGTACAGGAAAGCCATTAATTTTTTGTTTCTCCTCATTCATTTTTTGTATAATTAAAAATAATTAAAAATCAAACCTCATAAAGCTGTAAATGTAATGGGCTAAATGATTCGTATGCCTTAATCTCTTCCTACAAGGGGTGTGTGTTTGTGTGTGTGTGCTCTGGTTGTAAAGAAGTAGATTCTCCTTTCGGATGCTAAATATTGAAAACAATAGATGGAGTGTTGCTGGAGAAAAAGAAAAAGGAAATCGAGGATAAAAAAGGGTTAAGATAAAGGGTAAAGACAGATGAAAACTGAAAGAAAGTGAGATTTAGCATCATCGTCCATGAAATGATATTAGAATTAGCATTAGCATTGGGATATAAAATTTAAACTGTTTTAGAACGTTATTTGATTTCCCATATATATATATATACCCCTAATACAGTACTGTATGGTGTAGTTTGCTATGCAAGCCATTCTCTTATATAGTATTATTGATTTATTGTAGTAGTGTGTTATAGTTATATAATCAGCTTGTATTCATGTTACACTAGCTGTTATTGTCTTTTCAAATGGTTTATGAATAGATGATAGATGATGATTATTATTATTATCATTATTATTGTTATTGTTATTATTATTATTGTTGCTGTTATTATTATTCTACCACGATTGAAACATTATTATTGATATGAATATTAATTGATTGCTACTGTTAATCGTTATTGATATTTACATGTTATGTATGTACCTATTACTATTTTGTTTTAAGAGCTTACCTATAATATTTTGCTTGATACTAATACTAACTCGAGTGATTAGCTTCAGCTGACCTGACCGTACATAGAATATCGTGTGCTTGAAATAGTACATAGTAGTGTAGTGGACAGACAGAAATGTGTGGAATTCTGGATTTGATAATTGTTAATAGTCTGAAGTGGTTAAAACGTTTGGAGTGAAGAGAAAGAAGTCTGCGGGGATGGAAAGAAGAGGAAGGGATGAATGAATAAAGCTAAAGGTGTTACATCGGAGGAGGAGAAGAAGAAGGACATACTAATGATAGTATTTTCTACATTTTTCTCTATGCAAGCAGAAATACAATTTTCACGAAATGAATTAAATGAATATTTAAAATTGACGTCATAGCTATACTACCTCGAGAAGTCACTGTCATTTTGAATAGCTTCTCAGTTTGTCCCACATTTCTGATTACGTCTATTATTAATTTGTCTCATACTTACAAACAAAAATAGTACAACAGTGTGTATAGCAACAAGGATTGATTTGAAGAAAGGTGTGGTGTGGTCCCTCACGAAAGTATTAAAAGAGCATCGCCATTCAATTTGAAACTTTGATTGTTAGTAGTATTGTTAGCACATCTACTTTTGTTAGCATTGGGTTTCTCAATCTACTTCTGTCTCTTATCTTTTAACTGAAACTATGAACTTACTTTTTCGGTGCTGATGATGTGATCCTTGGAGGTTGAAATGCTGTAAAACTAAAACAAATAAAACAAACATTGGGTTTCTTATATATATATATATATATATACAAGGATTTGACTCAGGCTTTTGCGTGATAGAACAGAAATAACTCGAATAATTTGAAATGGACGCGAGACTTTAGTTATGAAGACACTCTTTGATATTAATATTATTATTTAGAAGACAGCTTTTGATATTAAAAAGACCTGTCTGAAAGTTACTATATAATATACATTCCAGTTGAGCAGCTCAGCTGTTTTGTTTGTTCTGTATGTATTGGAAGATGGGAAGAGTTGGGTACATACAGTACCACTAGGTACTCTTTTGATGTTTCCATGACTCGTCATAGCATTCATAGTTAGTAGTTGAGTATTTAAGAGTCCTATTGATTGCATTGTTGTAAAATGTAATTAAAAACTGTTTAATAACAAAATGTTAATGTTCTTTCTTTATATAATTTGGCCTCTGTACTGTGTGAAATTGATGTGGTCTCTGTACTGTGTCGTATGTTTTGAACTAAGCTATAGTTACCATTACCATACGACATTCTTGAAATTGTCTTGATGTGGCGTCGGAAGCCTTAGTGGTCAGCGTATCCGCCTGGAGATCGAAGGGTCCAGGGTTCGAATCCTGACTGGGCACGATGTGGAGTCCTTGGGAAAGACTCTTTACACAATTTTTCTCATCCTATCGGAGACGGATGTCAAATTCGGAGGTCCCCCTGGTGTTGTCTTATTCCGAAAATTTGTATATGCGCCTAACAGTAGTCAGGCTGCATATTTTGTCTGATGTATTACATGTTTTGCCAGGGATAAATGTGGTACATGGGTGCTAGCCAACCAGCCCCACCCAAAAAACCGACAGGAGAACCTTACAAGTAAAAAAAGAAAACATGAAACTGAAGTTTAACCCTAGTAGTATTACAAGAACTAGACAAGACTGGAGGAGCAGACACTGGTAATATTCAGAAACTCTGCGTATTATAAGAACTAGTGGTATAAGGGACATAACCCACCAAAAATTGTATTGTTTTTTGTGCGTCATATTTTCCATTTCTTGATAACTTTTAGAGCTTTAATTCCACGTTCTTGAAACTCGGCAAGCGTTTGGGGAATATTTTTGAGCAACCATACTGAAAAAGATGAGTTTCGGAATTAACCAGAAGTTGAGTTATAAAGAGGATGTACATCGACATACGGCGTCGTTATAAATCCACTTATGGTTAATTTCGAAACTCGTTCTTTTCAAAGTAGTTGCTAAATGACATTCCTCAAACGCTTGCCGAGTTTCAGAAATGTGGTACAAAAGCTCTAAAAGTTATTATAGAAATGGAAAGTATGACGCACAAAAAATCACATTGAATACCGTTTAAAAAAGCGTTTTTCTGCATCATCGTCATGCTCTAACTTCTATGTATTTTTATTATATCCTCTGTTTTGCGTTGACTTCTGTAATACTATGAATTGGGCGATATAAGTTAAAGGCAGAGGCCCTCGCTGGTCTAGTGGGTCGTGTACTATACAATTACCATTCAGGAGGTCCTGAGTTCAAACTAAATGAGAGTATTTATTATAAATTAGAGCCTTTTTCCGCATCATCATCTTGCTCTAAATCTAAGTCTAAGCGCTATATAAATGCTCTCATCGTTATTGTCCATTTAAGGATATTGTGTCATTTGGTGAAAATACATTATAACAGACACATAAATAAAACAAATAGATAAATGAAAGCGTTTATGTATGTAGCACTTAGAGCATGATGATGATGCGGATAAGCGCTATATAAACGCTCTCATTAAACTTGACCTCAGGACCTCCTGAATGGTACCTAATTAAGTCTTAGTGTGAGAGTGTAATTGGGGAATTGATATATGTTATTGTGAAGTGCCTTGAGGCCTTGACGAAAGGCACTGCACAAATAAACTCATTATGTATTTACATATATAGACATCCACCTGGAGATCAAAGGGTCCAGGGTTCGAATCCTGACTGGGTCCGACGTTGAGTCCTTGGGAAACACTCTTGACACAATTTGCTGTCTCTTTTACTTTGTACTTAAATGAAGATTTATTGACCATTAATGATTACATTTTTGATTTGTGTGGAAGTTGAAGGGCACTGTCCGGCATGTCCATATCAAGATCTACCCGCGCATGACGACACTTCTATAGCGCACAATCATCATGAGGCAATGAGCTCTGTGCACAATCATCACGAGGCAATGAGCTCTGTGCACAATCATCACGAGGCAATGAGCTCTGTGCACAATCATCACGAGGCAATGAGCTCTGTGCATTTTGTCGGCGGAGAGTAAAAAATACCGGGCCAAATCTGAGAATCTCAAAAAAACGGGTTGCTGGTGGTAAATACCAGCACTCTGGCACCCTTGGTGGTATTGTAAAGCGCTTAGAGCATGGTGATGACCGTGGATAAGCACTATATAAATGCATTTATTTATTTATTTTGATAAATTCTTTTGTAAAAAAGGAGAGTAGTTGCTTGAAAGGCAACATAAAATTTGTGTGGTTAGCTGAGTAATGCGTCCTGTGTATTGCTCATAGCACCATTCAAGGACGGGCACAGTGGATTGATCTCCTGCTCGAGGTTAGTTCTTGATCCATAGATCAGTGTTTTGTCAAAGGTGGTTATCAACTGGGGCATCTAACTCCTTCATAATTCAAGACTGAGCATGGAGCTGGGTGCGGACACTGCGAAAGCGGTACACAGGCATTGGATAATATTCAACAGAAGTCTGAAGTAATATATTCTATATAAGAAAGAATGACAACAAGTAACAGATCTCTTTGTGCGAGACCATATTATATTTCATAAGCAATAATGAAGAGAACTAAAAGCACTACATATATAATATATACTGTGAAGCAGGACATAATAATAATAATAATACGGTACATGACACTTATTATATAGCGCAGAATCATCACGAGTCAATAATTATATTCACTAACATTCTCTCGAAGCACTGATTCATCATTGGAAAAGTGAGATCTAGATCCTGCATAGAGTTAGTATAGTATACTATATATATATATATATCACAGTGTGCATTTCATTGAAAAGACAACCAATCTCCAGTCATATATATATAGTACTAAAGGAAATATGAATTGAATAGGATATGATGATGGCATGGCGACAATGACCCAACGATAATAGGCACCTATGGCGTGTGATGATCTACTGGCTGTAATTGTAATAGCAGAAGATTTCATATGGCACAAAGAAAGTGTAGGTTCTCTCATTTTTACAATTTACATCTAAATGAGGGACAACACTAAGTAGGTGAGATAAAATGTGTGAGGTTAGCAGCTGAGGAAAGGTGTCCTGGGTATTGCTCATAGCACCATTCAAGGACGTGCACAGTGGGCTGATCACCTGCTTGCCGTAGTTCTTGATCCATAGTATTAGTATTTCCCAGCACAGTGTTTTCTCAAAGTCAAAGGTGGTTACTGAGTTGGGGCATCTTCTATCCTAATTCACCATAATCTAAGACAGGTAAGTATGGAGCTGGGTTGGTGCCTGAACACTGCGAGATCAGCCAGCGCGGTATGGGAGACAAAGGATAACAAAACAAAACAAAACTCCCCATTCAAGACCAAAGGTTATTACTATTCTTCATCTAGATACATCTGATCTGCTCCTTCGATGCCTTCAAGAAGTTTTATGAGTCCCTTAGCCTTGCTCTCCTCTTCTGTTTCTGCCAACTGGTCCTGAAATGATAGCTGGCAAAACCAATCGTCAAGCTTGCGGAAGTTGGGTCGAAAGCGGTTATCTGCCAATACCGAAAACTCTGTCGCGTTGAAACCTTCCATTTTCAGTTGTTGGACCGTCGGGCTTTCAGACTGCCTGTAGGAAATGAACACTAGGGATGCTGGGTAGATTTCCTGGTGGTATCTCTTGAACAGCGGAACAAACCTGGAATATAATAACAATAATAAATAATAATCCATGGCAGTAAACCTGCAATATAATGATAATAGATGATATTACATGACAGTAAACCTGGAATATGATGATAATAGATGATATTACATGACAGTAAACCTACAATATAATGATAATAGATGATATTACATGACAGTAAACCTG
>JAULCB010247093.1:0-12633 GCA_032358575.1 Dendronotus rufus
GAAGAAGAAGAAGAAGAAGAAGAAGAAGAAGAAGAAGAAGAAATTCAGAGCGAGCATTTAGGCAATGTTATAACTTGAAATAAAATCCTTACAGACAGCAAGTCAAAGGCTGAAATAAAAATAAAAATAAACAAAAGATTTGCCCCACACTGACCTGCCAGGACAGCATGAAACCCACTTGGGCGGCCGCTATGGATAGCACCGACACCACAGAACTGCTTTTGGTCCTGATGAGAGAAAGGGAAATGATATAATATACACTCACAGGGAAGTTCATAGAGGATAGGTGAGAAAAAAAAATCTGAAGTTAGAAGATCATTTAAACAACTAAAACCGATCAAGGAGACGCTCTAACCATCCAAAACCTCTTCTGGTTTTAATGGATTTTGTAAAAGGATCATGATAATAATTTCAAAAATCTCCCCTAAAGTACCAACCTGAGGACTCGGGTCACCAGAAACATTTGTAGAACAAACAGCGGGTAGCCAAAACTCTCTCTCAAAGGAGGGGTCCACATGGCTCGAGTACACTGAAAAATGAATAATACACGTATGGACACATAACACGCAGATTAACAGCAATTAAAGGCCATTTAAAAAAACATAACAATTGCTTTTGAAGTAAACATAAACTTGAAGGAAAGTTTACTGGTTTATCCTTTTATCTTAAAACCTAACTTAAATAAATCAGGATTTAAATTTCTTTAAATATTTACAAACAAGAGACATTCATTACGATCCATTAGAAATATGCCTTCTCTCCGAGGTCTTTATTTTTCGGATAAAATTATCACACATTTGCAATGCCAAGAACCAAAGCCACACAACGTACTTCTCCGTGGTTGAAGAAAAAGCAAAGGACAGTGAGGAGACCACCAAACACACTGCCACTGAAACGATCAACCAAAGAACACATTTGTAATGAAAAAAGTTCTTGGACAAAAATGTTTATCAATGTGTATTCAATTTAATTCAATTCAACTATTATAATTTTTTCTATACAGATTTCTATTTACAAAACAATGAAAGTAAATTTTTCAATAACCAAATTTACTAAAACTAAAGCTTAAGAAAATAAATGTAGATACTGTAAGATAATGTAACAACAATAACAAATATAAAAATCAAAAAATGACTTTCCCCTTTTTCCTCCCCCACCCCTTGAATCAAAAAAACGTATTTCATGCTGAATAGCTTACTACTATAAAAAAAAGAATATTTAAAGAAAACAACAAGACAACAACGTTGGTTACTACAGGCCGGGTCTTTTCTCTATTTACCTGAGGAATGATCCAAACAGGAAGAACAGTGACATCATCAGCCCTTGCAGGATGTAGACAAACTCCACGTAGAAGTAGGACGGCTCACCCAGACCTGAGAGTCAGAGACATGGGATGGACACATGGATTAGAATATTGGTCTTCTTTATTCCTCTTCCAATCTGGGAGAGGCACTTTAAAAAAGACAAACATTTTTAAGAATACAAAAATAAGTTTAAATAAACTTAAAGGAAAGAGAACGAACGACAGGAAATTTCTTCCGGTAGCAAACAATCATGAGCAAAAACGAAATTGACCAACACAATGTATAACAATTCATGTCAATCTTTCATGATAAGAAGAAATGGATCTGGCACGGAAACTTAAGAAGCAGAAACTAAAAGGGGTGCCTCGAACCTTCACAGCTTTCCACAGGGCTGAGGCCCTCCCCCCGATTGACACGCCAACACTGCTTGGTTTGCCGACCCATCAGACCGCTGACTCCATCGTACAAGCGATAAGCCGCTCCGAGAAACACCTGCCAATGTGAAAAGACATGCTATAAAAAAGACCAATGGATGATCAAGGCAAAATTTTGTAACATACTGGCCTCATACTCATATGATTTTGATGGATCATTTGCAAAAGCCGATTTCAAGAAAAATCTTAAAATGTGTACAAATTTTTCAGTATCTGTTTCAACAGTAAAGTCTTCCCAATGACATCTCCTACTTATCATAGGAAACGAGTGGTAGTATAACTCTATCGATGGGAGTAGTCAGGAAGTTAAAAAAAAACACCACCTACTTCTGGATAGAGGTTGAAGCGTTTGAGGGTATTTATGGTCGATGGGTACTCCGTAACATTGTCCCACATGATATCTTGAAGTCCATCAGCAAAGGAAGGAGCTGTTATGACCGTTTTGAAGTATGAAAAATAGAGACCCTGGAGAAAATTTGAGAAAAGGAAATATTCGCTCAACTGAATAATAAACGCCATTTGCAAGTAATGAGAAATACAACTTTACATTAACTTGAGAACAAATTATTTCCAGCGACAACATTTTACGTCTAAATAATAACAATTTCTTATTGTTGCAATATTCATATTCATACTGAGAGAGTTATCTTTTGCCATTAACAGGTGTGAAACTTTATGAAAATTCTGTTAAAATCTCTTTCCATTGCTACTTACCATTTCAGTCCTGAAGGCCAGTTCTCTCTCCAAAGTCGACAGATGTGAGAAATGCTTGTCATTCTCAAACAGGGTGTAGACATAATTCCTATAGGCAATAAAAAAAGGTTTTGAAAGAGATGATTCTTCAAGAAACAAACAGTAAAGATATTACAAAAACGTTTGCTTTAGCTGAGAGTAATATTATTCATCATCATCATCTGACACCTGTCTAATGCTGGCATTGTTGTCATCAATATAATTTGCAGCCTGTTTCACAGACATAGCTTTTACTAAGATTATCAAGGGGGAAAGAACGCAAATAGCAACTAGATATAACAGCTTTTGAATAATAATAAAACAATAACAAAAATGAAATGTGTACTTGACAAATTTTGTTATTCTTGAAATAGAATTATCCTAGTTAAAACCTGCAGGATGATGAAACAAAAAGAGAGGTACAAAATAAAATTCAATTTGTACATAGGAAAATTTAAATTGTAGGATCATTAAGTTTTAAAATTGTAAGTGAAAAGCTTTATTTATGTCTTCAATAGACTTACCTATGGGCAAATCCTACTGAGATGGCTGAAATTCAAAAAGATAATCAAAATTAAATCACTTTTAACATTGAAAATATACCAAAATTAAGATTAAAATTCAAAACAAATGAATGGATTTATAAAGGAAAATAACATAAAACTATCTTCTATTACTTGCCAAAAACTGTTTTTTGGTTAAAATAGTAGGTAGTGTATATTATGAAACGTCATACATTATGATTTATGCATGTAGGTAGGTAAGGTCTTTCAATTATTATCATACAATCAAGAAAGACTTGATGTTTCTTTTTTAAAGTAGATGACAAATTCAATTGCAAGCAACCCAAAAAATAAACTTTAGGTAAAAATCAAATAAAGAGAATAAATCTAAATCTCTGATGAAATACAAAAGACTTTAAATCAGTTGAGTTAACAAACAGAAAAAAGCACATTATTTCTGTAAGAAATTCAATTGGAAAGATAAAATCCAAATAATCTGAGAAACTACAAAGATAGGAAGGCAGATTAAATAAATTTCAGTCTAAATGACCAAAGTAGAAATTGATAGAGAAAAGACAATTCAACACACTACCATTGAGTATGGTGTACTAACTATATATATAACTATAACTGATGAAAATACTTCCTTTATATCATGAAATTACAATTTCATCCCATAATTCATGCATCTGTTTTCTTTCCTATAGAAAGGTAGCAGCCACCGCTGAAACACACACACCCTCAGTCTCAAATTTTTGCTCCAAATGCCCTAACCGCACAAATTCAATTAAGCACGCTTCAAGCTCAGATCCACCTCACGATCACCCATAATTTCCCATTCATAATGAAAACGAAACTCATTCTCTCCCTCAACTAAATCTACCATGCCTGTTAATTGTTTAGTGCTGTGTTACGTTCAGAGAGGATCAGAGGGGGAGATGAGGCAGACGTATCGATGTCAACTCCTCATTATAATTGCCCTCGTTTTCAGCACATCTTAGAGGCTGGTCACTTGTCATTTCCCTTCCAGCTCATACACACATGTACATGGTCATAAAAATCAGAGTGTGGCATTAAGTAGGGTGGAATAAATGAAAATTAAGATGTGTTTTAGAACAAAGTCCTGTGTATTGTATCTCTAAATAATATGTGCTGCACCCTTGAACCTGTAAACATGCATTGCATACCAATGTATGTGGACTGTAGATACAGGTGGGAAACAACACACAAACATTAACAAGAAATAGTCTACATACAAATAGCGTTTGTTAAACCAATCCTATAATTGTGTAATCATTAAATCCCCGTGAGGATTAGACCATGATTCTTCTCTCTCTAACTCTGACTCTAATGGACACGTAGACGTTGAGTTTCATCGTGGTGACTTGTTAGAAATTGTGAAAATGTTTTACCTATGGACGCAACCATAATCCCGTACAGCACTGCAGTTGTATTTGAAGCATTCTTCTTGTTCTTTTTGTGTGTAGGTGAGACATCATTTTTATGCAATTTGTGTTCGGACTTAGCCGCTTTCGGTTTTCGAAAGGAGGGGGCCATATTGACATGCAAAGGTTAAGAGTTATCGATGAGGTCAATGACTCAAAGGGTTATAGGTCACTGAACTGACTGAGGATATTTAATTCGCTTTTCTATTACTTTTGCAAATTCTGAACACAGTGAAGATTTATCGATATAGTAAATATCAAAATAGATTCTAAAATTTTTATATTTCATGCTTGAAGTTGATAACAAATCATTTGCAACGTGTTTGCTAATTTGTTCGACTCTTCAGTGATTGAGCTCTTCAGTCAACACACGGTAACCACACTGGTCCATGGCAACGAGGAAGTTGACACTGCTGAAACATGGCTTCTTGCTAACGAGTTGGCTTTTCGTGCCTAGTCTTTCTTCACTCAGTGTAACTTTTCAAATAGATATCGAGTGAATACATACAAAAACTGAAAATGGCAGAAATTATAAATGCCAGTCCTACTTTATCTGATTCTAGTTTCAAGTCAAAACCGAACTTTAAGACATATTTACTGACAGATTCAAACGCAAGAGGCCATGCAGTTCATCAAATCGAGGAAAAGAGGAGACATAGACATATGAAATTTCCATGCTTAGCAGGACGTCATGATATAGATTCTTTCCAAGAGAGTATACAAGAAAATGGTGGCTATAAAAAATGGAATGATGAAGGTGAGTACCGGGCCAATGCGCCTTATCGCACCTATGACAACACAATTGACCCTTCCTCTGGATTTGTGAGTGCAGGTGGTGATGTGGAAAGACAAACAGGGCATACGATGATTCGATCAATGGTTCCACTAAACAAAACACCTCAATCTATGACCCCTAAAGGCCAAGACAGCATTCGTAAAGAGCCAGCAGCACCGCCAGAACTGAAACGAGAAGCCACCTGGTCTCCTGGTGCTCCAACAGCTTGGAACAGCCGCAAAACATCGGACAGTTGGATACGTTCTAAACTTGGAGGTAACTTGTTTGAGTCGCCACATTCATTTTTTTCAAAAGAAAATCAGTTGTAGTCCTGTACTGAAAAGTTTCAAGAAATATGCTCTTTGTTTTTGGGAGGTTTTTCAAATGATTAATTAGTCGATTCAACATCCTCTCTTTCTTAGAAATATCATTTAAAGAGCTGTTAAAAAGGTAATGATAAACAAATAATATAAACTTATCAAGACAACATTTTTGCCTGACATAGATATATACATTCAATAAAAACAAAACTAAAGATAAAGGATGCTTTTTATTTGTCCCTTTGTGCACATTATCCTTTGATTTCAATTTCAAAACAAAACAAAACTAATCCACGATATCATTTGCAGAGCAGCGCCATAGCAATGAAAGCATAGGGACTCTACTAGCCCACTTCAGGGATATTTTTTTCAAATTCTGAACAATGATAAATGTTGCTGGTATTCAGTAAAGGAAATTGGGGATAATACTAAGGAAAGCTAAATGAATTTTTGCAAGATTGGATTTAAAATGAGAGGCAATACGTGTTTCTGTATATTTCATATGATGATCCTAAAGATTTAAAAAAATTGAAATTCATTCTTTTCATAGGATGGACAAGTGATGAAGACCCAAGGAAAGTGAAAGAGCAATCATTTAGAAGACCAAAGGTAACAACAGTCTTTATCCGGTCATAGAAATTGACTAAACAGCTGTTGATTAGCTACCGCTATGAGCATAGCGACTCCAAATCCGTGATCTGAACATTATGGCTTATCAGAAAACACTATTTTTGTGAGAGTGCTAATCTCAAAATGTTCTTCTATCAAATCATCTTGGTTAGATAATTCAAAATAAATTCAACCTCTCTGAATACTTTTGATTTACTGTTTCATGTAATGTGTAGTACTTGATGACTTGAAAAATGTCTTTTCTTAAACTAGACTTCTGCGAGTGATGATTCAGTAAGGAACAGTAGAGACAAACTAGCCCTCAAGTATATGTATGGTGCATCTACACAAAGGTAAGGGGAAAACCTATGATAAAAGATGATAATGTTCATAATGATAATAATGACGATAGTAATAACAATGAATATGATAGCTAACTCAATAGCCTACAGGATAATATTCAAACTTTTCATTTAATTCCTCTTCCTCTTATATATTTTGAACGATTATTAAATGGCTCGGCAGGTGAGGAGCTGATTTTTTTCAGATAATAATTTTTCTTCCTTTATCTATTATTACCAACATTCATGCAATACGAGTCTCATTATAATAGTATATACATATATTATATTATATGCATCAATTTAAGGCAATAAAATATACCATACTTCATTTCAATGTTTACCTGCCTATGTCTGACAGACTTTAATCAAGGTATGTCTTTATAATGAAACAAAATGGATCCAATCATTTATTACTATACAACTCTATCTTATCTTCTTTTTCTCATCAGGGGCTATGAAGAAGTACCCTGGGACAACTTTCTACCTCCAAAACAATGGCCACCTTCATCAACCATGGAGGAAAAACCAGATAACATTTCACATCGGTGGCACAACAAGAGATATGACTCCGCAGCACAGGAGTGGCAGGTAGCTGTCTATATAGGGTTAGATATGAATACTTATATAGTTATAGTAGTGTACTTTGCTGCTATGCTGACATGGTAGGTTTAGTGGAATTATAAGATGGGATGAAAAAAAAAAAGATATGGCCAGTGGTCAAGGTCATGGAAATAAGAGACAGATATTTAATGTCCTTCTCTGAAAGAGAGTACCTACTTTAAAAGTCCATTTGTTATGAATGAGTGGGTCATCATCATTTTTGCATTTCTAGTTCGAACCTTTATTCTGGTCTATGACCAAATTCATTTATGAATTAATCATTTATTTCCTTCCTTCATTTTCAGGCTGTTGGGCGAGGTCTTGATATGTTTTTGCCAAGAAATGGATACTATAAAGATGCTCCTATCAAATTGTAAGATTTTGTCTTATCGCTCCATTTCCTTTCCTTTCTCTTTTCTCCTTTCTTCTGCTTCCTCCTCCCATTCCCTATCCAACTAAAGAAAGCAGATTTTCCTTTTGTTTCTGTTTGTGTTGCTCTTGTTGTTGATGCTGTTGTTTTCTTGTTGTTTTTACAAAGCTGAACATAAGTACACAATTGTGAAGAGAACTTTTGATTGTGTGAAAAGATATAGTACATTAATTTGAATATCATATCACAATTGGCATGAAAAAAACTTAGCAACAACGCCTTGCAGGTATTCAGAAAATGATGAAAACCTGTTGATAATATCAGAAGTGGTACTAGACAGAAATGCCAATTCTTTGGACACGTTGAAGTAGAAAGGTACCAAGCATTGATTCTGTATAACAATAGCAAAGGTCTAACATTTTTAAGAGGGCCAATCTGATTAATGGCATTGAAATAGCAGCCTATTATTCTAATGGAGAAGTTCAATTACAAGTGTGCATGAACGGTGAAATGTTAAAACAATATTGTTACTGGAAGGTTGAAAAGTACCAATAGCAATTGAAGTTTAGTCTTAATGATTATTTCACTTTCTTGCACTTTTCAGCTGTAGTCCCTGTCACAGAACAAAGCAAATTCCACTTTACAGGTAAGAGCTTCTAAAAAATAGGAACTAATTTCTATCAAACAACCAACGTATACTAAGTATATCTTGTCCAGTTAAATTTAGTCAAGTGATTTGTCTTCCTTCCGCTTACCTTTCTTTAGACTGAAGCAAATTAACATTATTATGTTACCTTTTCCCCAACATGGAATGCCTTTACATTGTTTATAAATTGAGCTTATTGTTATCAAAGTTCTGACTTGTAAAATTCACCCCCCCCGCCCTCCCTCTCTCCCCTTTCCAGTGGTTGTATTGGAGCTGAGAACCTGGTTGAGATAGACAATGACAAAGAGGCATTTGCTCCTTACACGGTCAAACGATCCACAGTGCCCAGGCCGAGTGATACTGCACAGTAAGTTTTTATTTCATATTCATAATATTTATTCACAAGTATATGAAAATGTATACTGAGCAAAAAAATGAACACAGCAATGGTTTCATGTATTTATATCTCAAAAACAATTTAACAAACATAATTCAAATTCCTATTGTTATGTTTTAATCCATTTGTGTGTACATTTTTTAAAGAATCTGATCAATAATAGTGATAATGAAAAGAAGAGTGAGAAAGAAAGTTAGTGTCTCATCCCTTCGCCTGTTGGTATTCATCTGCATCATTCATTATTTAAATTATCATTTTCTAAGTCATCATTATCCAGTGCCAGCTCAATTTTGACATCATCCATTCTAACACGATTGCATTTTGTTTTCCCCAGCCGTCCCAACATCCCCCTGTATACCGGATGTACTTTGTGGCAAGGCTATTATGCCTCAGCTCACTCCAAGCCCTCGGAAAGAGAGTACCTTCAACCCACCACCACCATCATGCACAAGTAAGAAAGAGACACTACATTTCGTTTTCATGGTCTGTCTATTGATCAGATTAATGGGTGCAAATTTTTTTGTGAGTTCCACATCACCTGACAGGAGGTTTTAATTTTGTCAAGTGAGAACAAAATGAGAAAACAACAATAAAAAACAATATTTTTTTCAAATTCCAATCAAATGAAGACAAAAATGTTTGATATTCCATTATAAACAAAATTGAAGACGTGTTTCTTTCAACCACACACTGAAAATTTCAAATTCATCTTTTGCTAGAAACCTGGTTGATCAAAAAATGTATCCGAATACAAATTTACTTTTCTTACAAAAATGTCTGTCTGTCTGTCTCCAGATCCATCCCTGAACCCTCCAGTCCCCCAGAGCACAAGAGAAATGCCCAGATGTCCAAAATGATTACCCTGGTCCCTCCCTGCAACCCCTTCAACAACATCGGCAAAATAAACAGTTCACCAGTCTGAGCTTTCCTCTGACCTTTTCAAAGGGTCTCATATATTAGGCTTTTTTCGCATTTGAAAAAGAATGTATTTTAACTTTTATGATCTTTTTCTTTTCTTAGGCCAGAATTTGAGCATCAATATTTTCAATTTAGATTAATAAAGAAGATAAGTGAATTAGACTAGTGTTTATATTAAAAGTCAACTATATGTAATAATAATAATAGATAACATTTGTATAGCGCTTCCCCCCGTTGGAAACAAGCTCTAAGCGCTTCACAACTAATCAATTTAAAAGTACTACAAGTACAAGGGAACAATTATATTTATCAACATGCATTATAAGAACATAAAAATTGCAATAATATATCAAGTTCCTTCTGAGATTTAGAAATAAATATTCCAGAGGCATTTTAAAGCATGTATTGAAAATGATAAACTAGGTCAACAGCGTAGTAGTAGTGTGATGAAAGCAATCACTGATGATAAAGATAGCCCTGGCAGAGTGTTTTTATGCCAAGGATAATATGCCTACCCATTTACATCAACAGCTGTCAAGGCCACTCTGAAAATGAATGAAGTTAGGTATGGAGTAGTTTACAAACAAGCTTGACTTGATTAACGTTTAACCTCTGTTTCTCATTTCAATTTGCCGATAAAATGAGCAAGACTGAGTAAAGTTCCAAATTTGGATTTCTTTACTTCAAACCTTTTTTCTTAATAGAGATAAAAGGATATTGGTAGGAAGTAAGAATTGGGACATGTTAAGAATATGAAACAAAATCTATATTTGACTTTAAACCTAGGGTTGTTATGCAATTTTTATATCCATATATTTGTAGAAACATTTTTTTGACAAGTCAGCCCAAGTGGTTTTCATCTGCAGTATTATCTAAGTGTTATTCCTTCCCCAATGATGTGTGATATTGATATGCAAACATGCACCTCCAAGTTTTTCATCATGCACTGTGTAAATGTGAATTTTTCAAATATTTTGTAACTGTGATATCTTTTTTATTGTTACTTTCTAAGATTTATTCAAAGTGTCCGTCTTAAGATGTTTTATATTGGGCCTTCTTTCATATTTTTATGAGGTAAGCACAAAATTGTTGATATTGACTGTTTTATATTTGTAAAAGCATAATTTGTTAGCCTCTTTCTTTCATACTTTTTGATGTAAAGAAAAGCATGTTTTTCTTTGGAATTATCATTCTTTCGTAATTTTTTATTGAAAAAAAAGGAAAACGGCCACCAATTTAATGATAATTGTTGTTTTATGTAAACCGAAGCAGACAATATTTCATCTGATTGCCTTAAAACTTTATTATTTCGTCTTTACTTTAAGTTTAAGGCCGGTGATGTTTATGCAAATCATTAACTTTTTCAAATAACTTTTCAGCATTACTTACGACTCATTACATTTCAGCATTATATCTTTATTTGCATCAGTTGTCCCAATGATAGCTCTTCAAGTTATAGATGTCCCCAAAACTTTGAACACTGAGTATCAAAGAGAAGTGAGTAGTTTGTTATATATATATAACTTTTGAGTTTAAATACTTTCTTTGATTGTGATTGCTTTTTATGCAGGATCAAAGAAATTCGTTTAATCAATAATTGATAGAAATAAAAGTATATTTTATCAAACACTTTAAAGTCATGATATCTAATTAGTCATTAATCATAATTACCCTTTTAATTTACCTTTGCAATGTTGATCGTCGCTTATAAAGTGTTTTCATCTTGAAGCGTGTTGTATTTAAGGCAATGGGACTTACAACTTACATTGAGATTTTCAAACCTTTTCACCAAAAAGTATTTTCCCATCATTGACAGTAACTTTTGTTTAATGTATGGCTGTATGACTTTATAAGCTTTTTTCATGTTAATCATTTTTTGATACTTATCAGCATTACTTTATAAATTGTGATATTACTAGACGGCCTTTATAATTGATTTGAATGTAAATAAAACGGAATGAATTTTAAAACTCTTGTGTTCTTTCCTGTGTCTGCCTTCTCGGCTGAGCTATGAGTATGAGTAAGAGTGAAAATACTGTTGTCAGTCTTCTGATAGAGACTAGCGGCATCAATAAAGTAGCCTAGTGGTCAGGCTGGCCACGTGGTGATTAAAAGGTTCGGAATTGGGACACGACATCGAGTCTTAGAAAAATACACTTTTTTTTTTACATCCACTTCAGAAAAAAAATCAATATTTGACCTCCATTTGGCTGGCAGTTTTCTTTTCATCATAATATGGCCTTACTTTTCTCTTTAACCAATAG
The DNA here is from genome assembly GCA_032358575.1 of Dendronotus rufus. NCBI lineage: Eukaryota > Metazoa > Mollusca > Gastropoda > Nudibranchia > Dendronotidae > Dendronotus > Dendronotus rufus. The sequence goes on from JAULCB010247093.1 coordinate 11,662, forward strand.
TAAAACAAATCAACGAAAGATAGAACAGACACATTCAATTCTACATGAATTTTATTATTATTATTTTTTTTACAAAACATGTATATATCAGAAATATACTACATGCATTAGTCAATTCTGTACAAGAATGCAAACAGTTTTGCTAAAACTAGTGCTTCATAAGATTAAAACTATCTGGTATATTTTCACATTATACTTTTGTGGACAGTACAATAAATGTACAGCAGCACATCAGACTTGCAAATAAATGGAACATATTACAAAGCATGCACGCACGCACACACATACTACACGCACGCACACAATCTACCTGTAGCAGTAGTACATAGTACAGTGTTATTGACACCACCTGCTTGTAGGGAGAACTTGTTCTCTCTCATTCTCATATCTTTTATCACACAGCTACAGGAACCTACATACGGTAACTCACACAATCACACAATACCCATCCCTCCAGTGAGAAGATGGCTGATCATTTTACTACTATTACACTCCTCTCTTCACTCCAGTATCCAATCTTTTGCTGCTTGGCTGTTTCAAATGGTTCATAAAAGTTTCTTTATTGTGAAAATATAATATAGCATTATCATCGTGTTTTAATATCTTTCTTTTATTTAATTTTTGGCATGAATTTTGAAATATTTCCATAAACAATTTGTGTGGTTTTTTTTTAATAAGTCCAGGAACAAAGAATACTGGTAATGATTTTTGGCTCAAGATTTGAAGCCCCAAATATCTAATAGTGATACTTTTTGAAACCCGCCCAAAACCAACTAATGAATCAATTGTGTGCCTACTCCTCGGCAACTATCTGACATAAATACAGGGTGTCCCCCAAAAAAGATGTATGTTTTGTTTCATTAATAACTTCTGAAATATCAAACAATGAGAAAAAAGTCTAAGAGTTCCCACAGAGTGAATCCAGCGCCAGCACGTCGCCGTCACGTCCCCGTTTTTTTCCTCATTCTTCAA
>JAULCB010247204.1:0-20277 GCA_032358575.1 Dendronotus rufus
CTCTCTCTCTCTCTCTCTCTCTCTCTCTCTCTCTCTCTCTCTCTCTCTCTCTCTCTCTCCCTCCATCTCTCTCTCTCTCCCTCCCTCTCTCTTTTCCATTCCATTTCTGTCATATTTTTCTTCTTTTGAATCTAGACAAGAATTTATCATTATAATTGATTCTCACTCCTATTCAGGAGATGCTTAGATCGATACCAAATTTCAATCTGTAATTAAGTGCAGCTTATTATGGTCCTATATCAGCACCTTTCCTATCCATAATTTATCATTTCATTTTCACACTGTATCTGAATTGTATTTTCATTTTTAATCTTTCAGCCACCAAGAACAAGAAAAAATTAATGTGGACAAAAAGTACGACTTGGTGAAGAAGGAAAATAATCAAAGTCGACAAGATGTTCAGAGAATCACCAAAGAGCTAGTTTTGAAGGTGAAATTGTTTTCGTATTTTGACTTTCAGGGAACTTTCCATCTAAATAATGCATGTTTAATTTCATCTGAACATAAACATTTAAACAACATTTTTCTATCATTTATCTATCCATCCATCCATCCCTCCCTCCATCCATCCATCCATTCATCCATCCATCTCTCCCTCCCTCCTTCCATCCATCCATCCATCCACCAAAGTATCAAGACAACATTAATACAATAGCCTTTAAAATGTTGACCTTTTTCAAATGCTTTATTCATTCATCAGATGAAAGAGAATGTCACCACGGTGGAGTTGAACCGAACTCTAGCAGAGGACCAGGCAAAGCTTCATAGAAAACTGGAATTTTCTGAAACTCAACAACAGAGAGAGAAGGAAAGAATGGAGAAATGGAAGTCTGAGACAGATGAGGTTTTTAGAAAGGTATTTCATTTCATGTGATACTTTAGAACTCATTAGATAAAGTTGGATGGTCTATGGTTACTCTAAGAAAAAACAAACATGTTGCTCCCTTTACAAAAGTTCTTGAAACTTCAGTTTTGGATATATGGTAAATTTGATAGGCGAGGAGCCTCTTAAAGGTTAGGTTTAACTCCTGGCCACATTGATGATGTTGGTCTCTTGATGATAGTAGCTATGGCAAACTACCATTTCCACAGACTAAATAAGCGATCCCTGAGCAGGCGATTTGGATCCAAAAAAGTTTTTTCTTGATTTCTTGAGGAGACGAAGCTGGCGTTGAGTGAGTCCTTGTAGAAGACTCATTAGACAATTTGTTCTCGCTTGACTCCGTGCAAATGAGTACTTGACCATTCATTGGTGAAGAATATCTTTGTCACAGGCTAGCTGTACTGGAAGAGAAGGTTTTAGAATGAATTGAACTTCTGCGGGTATAAATGATGTATTGTCAGTGACCTAACGGTATGTTTATATCGCCATGGACTATGAACATGTCTGTTTCTTAATTTGTTGTTCATTGCCATTGTTTCGTTTTATGCATTCCTCGCAGATGGAAGACTTGGAGCACGCTCAAGTCTCTATGACTCAAAACATCCAACAAAAAGACAGCGTGATTGCCAGTCTAGAGCTAAGGATAGGACAGCTATCCACGGAATTGAAACAAGCCGAACAGCTTCAAACTGAGCTCCAATTTAAATCCGAAAAGCTCTCTGGGGATGTCCGCGATCTGAGTAATGTGAACACGACGCTGGAAAGTAAAATAGACACTAAAGACACTGCTGTGAGTTTTTCTTCTTTTAGTATTCAAAAATATTATTCTTTCATTGTTGAAACATATCATTTTACTTTTCTGTGGGGGTGCTGTGGATTATTTTGTTGTTTGTTTGCTTGTTGTTCACGGAGACTGTCTTTGTTGTTTTTGTTCAGGTGAAGGAGGAGCAATCCAAATCCTCCCAGCAGCGAGACAAGCTGGCCTCGGTGTCCACACAGCTGGAGGCTCTCAAACACGAACAGAATTTGCTGCTCCATAATTTGACCACAGAAAGAAAGACTCAGGAGAAATTGAAGGTAAGTTAAGAGAATTGCTTTTGTCTTCTCTTTTTTAGGCCAATGCGTTGGTTTAAGTTTACACTTACTATTTGTATTAAGAAGATCTTGTGTTTTCAGAGAATGTGTAATAATACAATAAGAAAAGAATAATTTTGTTCAATTGCTACATGAGAAATCTTTGCATGTGAGGGTCAGTAGGTATATCTTATAGACATAGAAGAGTATAACGTTTCATGCAATCCCTTCACATGTAATGGTGTTCTTTTCATTCATTTATTTCCATTTTCATCAGGACGAGATCAAGGCTCAGGAAGAGAATGAAAGACATTTGAAGGACAAAATGTCCGAAATGAAGAAGGAATTGGATTTGTCCCGAGGACAGTTGGTTGCTGCCAATGAAAATGTCAAGCAAACCAAAGACCAAAAGGACATCATCTTAAAAGGTATACACTCTAGAATGGGGATAATGAGATATTTCTGACATTTCTACTAGCAATACAGCTACGTCACTATACCTAGATGACCAAGATTCCTTTTCTTCTCTCGTTCACATTTTTTATGACTACACAATGAGACCTGAGCCTTTTACATTATAATATATACCCATTGTCTTTTTCAGCTCATGTAATGGCCCGTACAGTTTGGTGTTTAGGTCTGCATCAATAGCCTTTACATGATTAAAATCACAGACTTGAAATTCATATCACTAGCTTTGTGACACACATTTGGTGCAATGAGTGTAATAGTAATAGAGCATAAAGAAAAAGAAATGACTGGGATCCTGAGAAAAGATTTCCCAAAAAGGTTATAGACTCACCTTATTAAATATTTCAAGTGTCTTCTGTGTTTGTATTGTGGTGCCAGATTATCAAGATTCATGTCGCCGTCTTGGAGAGAAAGAATCGAATCTGATGGAGATAAAAAAACAGAGTGAAGAAGAGATCATCCAAGTCAAACATCAAACTATGCTGCAGAGTCAGAGCTTGGAGGTGGAGAAAACAAACTCTGAGAGAGACATGCAGTATATCAAGTAGGTCTTGGTCAAAACATATACTATAGCCTCTGCTCAAATTGAGTTCTCAATTCACATCAGTTTGGTGATTTGACAAGCATGATTTAGATGATGAAAGAGGAGAGAAAGTTGGTTAATTTGATACTAAACTTTCTAATGTTTTGATTACATAAGTTTTGAGATATCAAAATGTAGTACCTAAATTATTATTTCATTAAAGACAACAGGATTCCCTGTGTTCCATCTTTTTCAAACGATTTTTCATTTCCCCCAACTTTGGTATTGATATCTAGTCGTGTTTATTAAAGTTATTACTAATTGATGTCATAGGTCAGAGCTGGACAAGATGGATGTGGTGCTTCAAGAAAACAAAAAGCAGCTCGGTTTGTTTGACGAGACGAGGAAAGAGCTGGAAGATTCCAACAGGTTTGTCCGCCCTTTCATACGATTAAAACGACTATTTTTGTCAAAATCGATATTACCAATTTCACTGGTGAGCGATATACTGAAGACCTGTCACAGATATCTATTGACTAATTGTGTCTCTTATTAGACTTGTTTCATTCAAACATTCAAGAAAGTCACCTGTTAGTGTTAGATAAACTGAATTTCGGTAACAGGCAGCAGTGAAAGATGATGTCACAATATTTGTGTAGGTTTTTTACTCTTCTTTTTTTTATATTTTTTTTTATTTAGTGCCATCACTCAGGAAAATAATATCTTGTTATTGACAGAAGTATTATTAAATGTGAAAATTTAAACTGTTAATGTTATCAATTTTACCAATTCTTTACCAATTTTTGATTTTTTAAAAATCTTCTCAAAATAGAAAAGTGACCGAGTTACAAGCCCATATCAATGAACAGAATCAAGTGGCATCACAGTCCAAACTGCTGCTCGACTCTTTGCGCAAAGAACTGTTTTCTATCAATGAAGAAAACTCCAGACTACAAGACGTCATTGCTAGAAAGGAAGTCGCCATCTTGGACTTCAAAGACCAGCTGCGTAGTTCAGGTGAATCGACGGAAACTCAAGTCACAGACCTGAAGCACACCGTTGAGGGGATGCGTTCTCATCATGAATACGAGAAGAAAACTCTAAGAGAGGCTCTGAACAAGGTAGAAGCTTGTTTCAAGGTTCTTTCAGTTCGTGCTTGACTTTGTATTGATTTTGTTTGTGATGAGAATATCTTCAAATCACGTTAAGAGTCATTCAATATGGTGTTGTTGATGTATTTTTAGTCAGTTCAACCCCATACTGTGCTGTGAAGAATGATTTCGTTGACATGCTGAGGTAGGAAGTGAAAGACATTATAGTAATCTTTCATGAAAATTTGTATTTCAATTTTTTATTTCCCTTTTTTACGTCCCATTTCTGATTTTCTGATTTGTTCCCAAGGTTGAGGACAATCTGAAATCGTCTGTCCACGAAGTCCGTACTTTGATGGAGGCAAGGGATCAGCTGTCCGAAGCCAATAGAACACAAGATCGCAACATTGCAGACATCAACTATAAACTAAGCCACGAAGTCTCTTCACGCAAGCTGGTGGAAGAAAAACTGGAACAAATGAAAACAAGTGTAGAAGAATTGAAAAAGAAAAAGGTACATCCTTTTAAAATCTGTTTCATTTGTTGACAATTAAAGAAAATAGAATCAATAAACAGCATTTCTGAAATGCATAAAGTAAATAAGAAACTACCAAATGAGTAGAGAGAAATGAGAAACGATCATTTTGTAATTTTACTTCAACCGCAGGCCAATCTACTACATTTTATTTTATTTCTATTTTGTTGTATATTTTTCTTCCTTGCAGAATTTGATGGAAGAAAAAGCAGAAGTAGCAAATGCATCCCAGAAGAAATTTGAATCTGAAAATAGTCTGTTATGGGAACGTAGTAAAACTCAGACGGTACAAATCAAAGACCTGGAGTGTGCGTTGACAGCGAGCGAAAACACTGTGAAGATAAGGGATGAGAAAGTAGGCGGTTTAAAGGTAATTGACTCTTTCAGCTGTTGGATTGGTTTTTGATTCATATGGCATAAAAAATAGCCCAACACTGAAAGGTATTAAAGTTAAACAAGAAAGAAAGAAAGATCTGTATCTTGGTAATCCTATAATCAGATTAAACATGCCATTGCAGGAACAGAAGATGATTTTCACTTTTCAAGTAGTATCAATGGAAAGATACAATTAAATTATAATTAAGTTTAATCTTGTTAGAGTTAATTTGGGTTTTAATTTTTGTATTGAACATTATTTTGTATTCAGATATTATTTCTTAAAGATTGTCCAGCTTTTGATGTGAAAACAGAATATTTGAACATCGCATAACAGTGAGACAGTGGTACTAATGTAATACAATAAAACTTGAACATATGATTATATATCATATCAACCAGGCTGAAATAATGAGACACCAGCAAGCATTGGAAGCCATCAGACAGCAATCTTCTAACAAAGTACGCAAACTGAATCTGGATTTAAAACAGCAGACGTAAGCAATTGGTTTACAGTACATTTTTACTTAGAGAGATTATTGGTCTTCTGATTTCTTTGTTGTGTTAGAATTTAAGAGAAATATTTAAGCAGTTCTAAAAGATTATAGCTTTCTGGTTTGCGATCGTGCTATTCTTTAAATATTATGATGAGGCAGTATTCTGTCTCAGACTTCTAGGTATAGTATGAGTTTGGATCATAAATGTAGTGTATGACTTTTGATTTCTGAAATTAGAAATCAATGCATAAGGAATTAGTCGTTAGACAACTTTATTTTTGACACATGTCTCTACTGTTCATTCAGTATAAATTTTTCATTAATTGAATGACTCCTATGATAAATGCTATGTTTCATCTATTCATTAAATTTTCATTAATTGAATGACTCCTATGATAAATGCTATGTTTCATCTATTCCGTAAATTTTCAATAATTGAATGACTCCTATAATGATAAATGCTATGTTTCATCGACACAGTGAAAACCTGCAGAGAGACAGTACAAAGGCCAACCACCAGTGTGTGCAGCTGACGGAGAGTTTGGAGCAGGCTAGAGAACATCTTGCGAATAAAAACAAAGAGAATTTGAAGGTAACCTTATACTGTACAATCCAAAATGGATACGGTAAAAATGCTGATAACAGTGATTGAAAAAAATGAATTTCAAGTCCGGCTTTTTAATTAAATGATACATTTAGAGTGAAATATCGATAGAGTGAAACAATTTTTTTGTTCTCAAAATTTTGTTCTAACCGTTCTAGAGAAGGTTTGAAAGGAGGCTATAGATTCATTAACTTGTTTCTGATATTTGCACAAGTATCCACAGATTTGTTCTTTTCTACCCTTTTTTTGTATTTCATTTTGTTGTTGTCCTGTCCTAACTTTACTTGTTTCTAAGCCTTTACTCTTAAATGTTTATTATTTGAATATCTATGGGAGAACAATGTACCACTAGTTGTTTCAGCTATAAACAATAGTAACAATGTATTGGGCTCCCTTTCACAGCACCAAGAAAAAATCCTTGAACTGCAAGAAGAGGTCAAGGACATTGCCCTAAAACTGAAACAATCCCAAGATTCTTTGAGGCATGAAGAGGAAATGCAGACAAAATTACATAACAGGTAAAAATAGCATATTGAACTTTACTATTGCATATTGCTTTACTATACTAGGTGTCTCTGAAATACAAAAAAAGTGTTATAAATCTGGGCATCTAAATCGTTATTGTTAAAACAATGGTTGCATTAGAATACAACATTTTGTAGGTTATCAAAGAGAACATTACGGTTAAATGATTACTAAATAAATGTTAAATATTGAACTACAGTTAAATGTCTGTCACTTGAGATATATAATATGAAGGCATTATAGATCTATGCTATGTTACCATCACTGCAGATTTGAAGAACAAGAAAGTGAACTGAAGAAACTGCGGCTCTTTTTGGACAAGAAAGCAAATGAAGATGGAGATGGAAAAGGCATGTGGTGAGTATATAGTTGTTTCCATATTCTATCCATTATTTACTTTAAGTGTATGATGTTATCTTATTTTATCATTTCGGACAATTCAACCGAACAATTTAAGATTTTTGACTTATATTCCCGTTTATATACCCTGTAGGTCGTACAAGTAGCAGAAGCCACTTTCTGGATAGATTACCAGTCTATTGCAGTTAACTTTCCCAACCCACGTGTGTGAGTTGGTGCCCATTTCTCCACTTGGGTTAAGCAAGGAAATTTGTATATATGTCTTTCATAAAGACTCAGCACTCCAACCAAACTCGGACTCTAACCTAGGATCTTTCAAAGATCATCAGGTAGATAAGCAGACCATTAGGTTTACAATGCCACTGTTGAATTTGACATGAAGTACATTATGCCTTGTATTCATTTTCTCAAAATGTTTCAGGGAGGAGATGAATCGAGTGATATCGGACTTGTCTCGTCAACTTAGTTTTCATATTGAAACATCCAAGTCGATCGAGCAAGGGAATAGGGACGACGGCAGTTTGGTGCGGCAACTCCAACGCTCATTGTTGGAGACAGAGGGCCAGCTGAACACAGAGAGGACGCTGCACCAAGTCACCAAGGCCTCCCTGCAGGCCCTAGAGGAAGATTGCAGCAGACTTCGCCAGACGCTCTATGCAATGCGGAGAAGAGGAGCGCGAAGTGAAAAGTATGTCGTCAAGTTTTCTTATCGATGCATCAAAATATAGTGTTCATTAATATACTAATGTCTCGTTTTCGTTTTTTACAGCCTTTTAGATTTTTGTCATTATATCTGTCTTTAAAAACCTTCCTTTTCAGTAGGTATTTTCAATTGATGAAGTTTTATATGATAAAAATGCATTAGATATTAATTTGTCTATCCATTGTCGTAATTTTGTTCCAAATTTGTTTTCTTCAGAAAATCGAAGTCCCGGATGGAAGAAATAAATGAGATAATCGCCCGCTCACAGACACGGGCGCAGGCTTTGCTGGCTAGTGGAGAATTCACCCTGGATGATTCCTTCAGGAATTTCCCGGACTACTCGGCAAACGACGCAAACTTCTCCCCAAATGCTTCTATCACCAGTGAAACATCCTTCTCGAGTAATATGGGCAGTATGTCTTTTCTAAACCTGTCAGGGGCGTTTAGTCCAAAGAAATAGTCGCATCGTTTCAAACTATTTCAGCTTATCAAAGTGTGATTATGTGCCAGTTGATAGTTGTGGGTTGTTGTGAGATGAATAGTGAACAAGACAGAGGAGAAAGCATTACTACATCTCAGTGAAATTCTTTAGATGATTCTAGAAATAGATAGGGCTGACAATGCCTTGGCTATGATAACACTGCTTCAGTACTGCTTCAGTAAATGCGTGCTCTGCCTTGCTTCCTTTTCTAGGAAATGTGAAGAGCCACAGATGGTTATTGGTTTGGTCTGTTTTTGTTTATAAAGTTTGGCTGTATTGAATAGAATTTCTGTAGAGTCTTCTGCCTGGAAGTTTAAATGGAGAACGACAAATTTCATTTTGTAGAATAAGTAGACGTGGCCTCTGGTTTTCGTCCATTTGAACAAAGCTACAAAATGTAGCAAATGTTCATTGCTTTCAAAGATATTGGTTTTCATCCATTTGAACAAAGCTACAAGATGTAGCAAATGTTCATTGCTTTCAAAGATATTGGTTTTCGTCCATTTGAACAAAGCTACATGATGTAGCAAATGTTCATTGCTTTCAAAGATATAATATGAAAATATAAAATCTTATATTTCTATTTTTTGTTTTGTTTGTTATAGTATAGTATATTTTACTTACCACTCATTAGTCCTGCTTCCTGTTGAATTTTTTTTTTTTAAGAACACACTGCTGAAAGAAAGTTGTTTATTTCCATACGAGAGATATTTTTTCACAACAGATTTATTCTACAGTGTTTTTGTTTTTTTAAATAAATAAATCAAAAAGCTTGTTAGAGAGAAAATGACATCCATTTGATTAGAGATTAGAGAGAGAGAAAGCTAATTTAAGAATTCAGATACTCTAAGACGTTGTGTTGTTGAAGTGAAGAATCGGCTAAACCTTTTATTTATTTATGTAAACACATATTACTTTTATTCTTTACAAGAAATAGATGTTACATCTGTTGATTTGTTTCACACTAACCATGATAATCCATTGTTTTATGTCTTATTAGATGTACCTATTTGTCTCAACAAAGAAAGACGACCTACTTATCTGTTCTAATATCTTTTTCTCTTTCACTTGCTTGAAAAAAGAATGTTTCACCTTGTGATATGAATGAATAATCAAAATATTGCATATAATCTGTTTCATATTGTATCTTTAATTCAACTCTTTATACAAAGAGTAGAATATATTAATATATATGCATTAGTTTAGATTTGGATCCCCCATGTGTGGGTATTTTTTTATTTTAATATTATTTTACAGCCCATAGTGAAGAAGGAAGAAGTACAATTATTATTCATCAGATCTTCCATCCACTGATAAAGCTTTTCCAGTACTTTATCATATTTCAAACAAGAAAATCAAAACTTTGTCTTGATATGATATTATACTCGTCAAAAAACTTCCTATACTACAACAACCTGTCATGAATAATCATAGACATCGTTTATTGATATTTTCTCACGCTGTAAAATTTAGAAATTATTAAATACTTAAATTCTTCTATTCACCATTTTTCCCCCTAAATATTCACAGTGTTTTGAATATAGGTCTCACAAATGTGCCTTGCTTTGTTTTGGTTTGTTTTTTGCTACTTATTTATCACATGTTTGTGCAGTTAAACATTGCAAATTATTTGCTGCTGTTTATTTTTTATTACCCCATCATTGTGATACTTTTGATATTCCCAATTTTTGAAAACTTTAGTCATTGTGATGAATACAAAAATTTACATCACAATTTTATAGCAATTGATTTACAATTTCCGTCCATTTTTTTATGTGCAATTCTTTTTTTAATCATTAATAGTGTCAAAATATTTTAGCATTATGTTTTACATTTCTCCAACATTCCTTTGATATAAATTTTTTACATTAATAAGTGTCATAATTTGTAATATAAAATATTATCTAAATGCTTCCAAATGATTAAAATCACTTTTCATACGAAGGCAGGGTGTATCAGTGTCAAGTCTTGAGACATTTGTGTACCTACGATTTTTATTAAAACAAATACAGTCTGTTGTATTGAGTGAATGTTGTCTGCGAACTGTTTTTATCATTCACGAAGAAGAATGAAAATATGTGTGTGTTTTTATACAATTATCATGTAATAATTTACACCTTTTCAAACAAATTGCTTTAAGACAATTTTCTATAAAACAAGATATTTTAATTTAACCTTTGTGTAACGGTTTATATTTTCACTTTCAATCTTAACTCACATGAAATGATGTATTTTGTCATTTAGTCACCAAAATGAATTCTTGTGATGTTTTGATACTTTTATATATCCAAATATAAGATCAATTACTCATTACTCTCAATGTAATATTTTAAAATTCTTATTTATCTAGTATATCCTGAAATTAAAATGTAACCTGATTTATTGGTTAATCTATTTATACCATCATAGCTCATATTTACAAATATATATAAGATAAGCAATATATACTCTTTGAAGACAATCTATATTTTAGCAATGCTATTTTATGAAATATTAATCGAATGTGACATAGTAAAATCACACAAAAAAACAAGCAGTGATTACAACTTCAAATTAAAACTGTTAGAATATTCTTGAAGTAGACTTTTCTAACTACTAGAGCCCAGCAACATGTTTAAAGTTAGATATATTGTTGCAAGACTAACTGAAAGTAAAAACTGAAACCTGTCTGATTGGGTGCCGATATAGAGTTTTACAGTGTCGTATCACAGGGGAAATAATTTAACCTTATAATATATAAAACACTTTTTCTATCCTTTTCTTCTCTCATTCACTGAACACTTTTTGTCTAGATGAGCTAAATACAGGATGAGGGGAAAGGCGTGGTGGGTGTACATCTCACATTTACTATTATTGTATACCCCTTGGCGATTCGAGTCAAATGCCATAAAGATTCCATGTAGATTTATAATGTTATTGAGACACAATTATTATTTTTTGTCGGTCGTATTTGAATTTGTAAGTATTTGATAGAACTGTTCACATTACAGAACGGAAATGTTTAGAAGAATGATTGTGGTACTGCTGTATGGGGCAGGCCATCTTGAGAAGGAGAGTGTTATTACGCTATTGGTGCTTCTCAGCTCATGACTATCAAGTTAACAAAATTGCATTTATTTTATTGTTTTAGAAATGTATGCGTATTTCAACTAACATTTAAGGAGATTTCCCTTTCAAAAGCAATGTTTGAAGTGATTGCATTATTAATTAAGCGTGCCCTTGATAGTTTGTATCTATGGGTGTTTAGGTATCTTGTTATATTTTTGACAATGAATTAAGAACAGCAATATTATGATGTTATGTTCATTTATTTGGGCAGAGGTTTATTGTCTAAGGTTATAACTTTCCAACCGACTCCTGTAGGAATATCATCTACCACTACCAACCTCTCTCACAATCACAGACTGGGTGACTGGCCACGGAATGGCGTTGCGAGCAAAATATGTCTTGATTTTTAATGCTTATTTTAGATAATGATTATACATTAACCGTGCCATTGATCACACATTAATTCATAAATTCTACAGGATTGTTTTGTGCTGTGCCTACTGACATATTAGAGTGTGTTTTATTAGAGTGGGTTTTATTAGAGTATGTTGTGAGGTTTTCCTTTTTACTTCTGACATTCCAAAAGTTTAGGCTATTTCTTACATTCTTGTTTAATTGGAGTCGTTTTGGTGATTTTTTTTGTTTTAATCTCTGGTATTGGTTGGTATTCTAGTATTTTGGGTGTGTGTTTATCCACCAAACCAGATTGAATGTTTTTGTAGGATATTTGATGTTTTTATTATGACCTCATGAAAAAGGGGTAATTTTGTTATTTTTCATACTTTGATTGCTCAACTCCTTTGTTTTTAGGAGGTATGGTTGGTTTTGTGTTAATATTTTTTGGGGGGGTTTGAATACCAAACAATTGCAGTGAGTTTTAAAATCGATTTCAAGTTTAAATTTTGTTTTGTTTTTTTATCAAATTGAATTAATGTAGAAACCTAATCGCTGGGTTATAATCATATCAGACAAAATTATTCTTGTAAAATATCATTTGTAAACACATCTAAAAATTGTTGTTTCTATCTTGCAAAATATGTTCCTAATTGAAACACTTGCTGAAATGGTTCTATTTGTGATGAGCCTGAATAAGCAAACTTATTTCTATACAATAGATTTGAGACTTAATAATGACATTTTTCCTATACCTGAGGTGATGTATCTAAAATCCTGGTGACTGCGGTATTTCTATTCCCCCAAGCAGTAATATCCTCTGTATGTTATCAATTCAATTTCTGCGTTATGTAGTCTTTCGCTTGTTTTCTGAACTCCTTTTTTCATCCATCCTAGCATTATACACCTTGCACACATTTCTTGATCACACGAACTGCACTTAACAAACATTTCAGTTTTGAAAAATTTGCAATGGATATAAAAATTGTTCATAAAGTTACGCAAAAAATACTCTTTTTTATTCCACAGATGTTCAAAGCTTTAAATACGCTGTGTTCATTGCATTTTCAAATTTTGCAGATTTTTCTGTGGTTTCAATCAAAACAAAATGGTGTTCCCCGGTATCAATTCCATCTCACATCATCTGATTCTTTTCATTTTGCTGAAGTTTGTAGAATAACTTTGTTCCTTTTCTTTTATATCATTACTTTTCAAAATCTTTTGGAATCAAAACAAATACATTTGGAACAATTCAAAACTCTGATTCACTGTTTTTCATTTCTTTTTTTTCATTCATTTTTCTAATATTCAACAAAGAGACCTTGATTATAATACATAACCTTGTATTGTGTCATGGTTGGCAATTTGTAGTAGATAATGTATACAATTATAATATAGTCATGATTTATAAAGATTGTCAGCATTTTTAGTTACATGTCTTCCATCCAGCTTTAGAGTTTATTCTCCATGATGTAGCAGTTTCTTAGAATTAGTTGAATTATGTAGTAGGTTAGTGGAATAGCTAGTCATCTCAAGAGGGATTAGACACTAGGATGATTGAATGGACAAGGAATTCAGTGTTGTCATACATGCTGTAAGTGTGTACATGTATTTCCATCTCTTAGGTGGATAAGAACGTATTGATTATTAATTATACCACCAAGTCGCGTACTCAGAATTTAAGGGAAAGGTTGCTGTGATATCCTTTATTTATTTCCAGACACAAAGCATTCAATACTCTACTGTCTAGAAGATGATATAGTATAAACTGAGAAGATTTGAAGCTTTACTATTCCGTCCCAGTCGTATTGATTAAGTCTCTACTCTGCAATAGATAAGCCAAGCATGCCATGTCAGTAAATTATTCATTTGAGATTTTCCTCGACATAAATAAAAAGTTACAGCATTATCAAGTTTTATTCAAGCATACACCTCTATTTCTTGTTTGACATGTAGTTTATTGAATTGATTGATCGCTCTGTCTAGTTTTCCTTGTATTGGTTTTTCACACAGAACCATTTATTGGGAATAGTCATGTTTGAAAAGTAGTTGCGTTTCTGTTTCTATATGAACTTACAGTGATACAATCTATACTTGTTAGAGTATCAAAATCATTGATTCTTTGTTGTATTTTGTTTGAAAAAAAATTAACAATATAGGAAGTACATTATAGTTAATGGTAATATTCACGTATCAATATATATCACTATCACTATCACATGTTATGTCATCATCATATCAAAAAGATCAAAATCTTGTTTCACAAGTCACATGATTGTCTATTTTTATATCTATATAAATATTGTATTCACTTTACCCTCCGTTTTCATAACATGACTTGGTCATTATTAAAGTGTGTACTCCTCCTATCATAACCAACTGTCTGGGATTGTTGTTCTATTCTTACGTGTTTTTCGTTGTTTTCTGGGTTTGTATGGGATTTTTTGGGTTGTTGGGGGGGAGGGGGTCTTTCTTTTCTTTTTTTGCATTTGGTCTGCCGTTTAATTATCTTTTTAGTATTTTTGGAGTTTTGTAATGCTTCATTAGAAATTCCTGCTGTTGTTTATACTTTAATATATGTGTAAACATGCTAAAAAGAAAAGGCTACATCCTTTGGATCAGATGATAGGCCCTACAGCTGTCCAGATTTGAAGTCTATAACTGAGTGGTTAGTCAGTTGACAAAAACAGTGTGTCAAGCAACACTGAGCGAGGCTGAAACTAGATGGGTAACCATCTTGGTGTTGAGACTGGACCGAAAGCTGGCCGGCGTGTGTCCTTGGGTAAGGCACTTAATCCATATTTACCCCACTCGACTCGGGTGTGAATGAGTACCTGGCTATGGGCAGCGACGGATCTTGTTCGAATGCTAGTGTCGACGCGTTTTCAACAGCAGCTTGTACTGTATGCTCCCTGAAGGAATTATTGGTTTGCCATTGGCCTGCATACAGTATCCAATTCATGCATTTAGTCCTACACCCATGATGCTAACATCGTTGACTTGGAGTACTCAACAGTAGTGATGTCAATCGAAAATATCATTTAGGGTAAGGGTATGTATACAAATGAATCATGATAAATGATAGCGAAAGCAAGTATAATATGATAAATTCATATCTCTTATCCATGGTCATCGCAATGCTCTTAAGCACTTCACAACAAATAGTTCCCCCTAGTATCAGGTAGGTACTATCCGGGTTTACAAAACCTTCCCCTACCTCAGGCACCAATGATGCAAACATAAACAGTCCATCCGTGCCCAGATAAGACCCGTACAACTATGATAGTAATAGTAATAGTAATAGCAACCCCCCTTCCCACTTTACCCCCAAACCGCAATCCCCAGAAATTGAAGAGTCTTCTCAGATTTCAATTATTATTGGACGAGTGACAGGAATACGTTTCATTCATTCATCCAATTATTCATTCATTCATCTATTCATTCATTCATCCATTCATCCATTCATTCATCCATTCATTCATCCAATTATTCATTCATTCATCTATTCATTCATCCATTCATTCATTCAATCACTCATTCAACCTCTTATTATTAACTGCACGATCTGAACATTCATACTACAGAGTAAAACAAATAAAACAGTTCATATCGACCTGTATTAGTATTAGTATTAACCTGATAAGACAGTTAGAGGTACGCTTAGTAGTATGTAGTATCAGTACTGGTGCTGGTGGGGATACTAGTGGTGCTGGTTGGGATGATGGTGGTGGTACCGATGGTGCGGGTTATTGTATGAATAATTCGCAAGTGGGTGTTAGCGATGGTGGTGGTCGTACTGTTTTTGCTTTTTAAGAAGCTTTGGAAATATCATTATCGTAAACACCATTTGAATATAAAGCCTTTGATATGAAGTAGAGCGTCGGCAGCCTAGTGGTTAGCGTATCCGCCTGGAGATCGAATGATCCACGGTTTGAATCCTGATCAAGTCCGACGTTGAGTCCTTGGGAAAGGCTCTTTACACAATTTTCCTAATCCTATCGGAGATGGATATACTTTTTGGAGGTTCCCCTGGCGTTGTCTTTGTCAACAAAATTGTATACGCGCCTAATAAGCTGCATGTTTCGTCTGATATAGTTATATGTTTCGTCAGGGATAAATTATGTGGTACGTATTTTGAAGGGTTTAGAGCATGTTGATGACAGTGGATGAGCGCTATCTATATAAATCAAATTATGCTATCATATTAATCTTAAGGCACAGTGGGTTGATCACCTGCTTGCTGTAGCTCCCGATCCATAGTATTTCCTGGCTCTGTGTTTTGTCAAAGGTGGTTATTGGGGCATCGACCTCATTCACCATATTTAAGACTTGGCATGGAGCTGGGTGCCGACACTGCGAAAGCGGTAAAAGGTATTGGATAACAAAACAAAACAATTAATCTTAAGTATACTACTCTCCACTGGTCAACCTACTGCCTACGCCGAGTTGTGCTTCCAACAACCCAGCCTCCGAGCCCAAGCGCCGACTCTAATAATAGTAATAGTCCTACCACATCCCTCCTGTCGTCGCCATCATTGACTATGACTGCTGCACCAACTCCCCGCCTCCTCGTATAGGTCAGCAGACATCTTGTTGTAGTAACCGAAAGATGGCAAATGAAAGAGTTTGGCCGGCGTGGATTAATTGTGTTTGAGCAAAACCTTTGGCCCCGTCCGTCCTCCCTCCCTGTCTGCCTGCCCTGCCTGTCCCGCCATCATCAGACGAGAGAAGGGGCGGGGCAGCCGAATGATCGGTGTCTGCGGTCCGATAACGGGCGCTCCTAGATTACGGCGGATTAATACACACGGTGGTATTGGCGGCACGGCTTTCTTCTCGGACTATCTATGTCGTGTGGTCATTATAATTATAGTATCCACATTTTTGCAATGTTTATAGTCTACCTAGTTATTATTTTTGTTTTTGACGAATTGCGTTTCATTCTGAATTATTGACGAAAGCCTAAAAATAAAGAATTGAATTGAATTGAAATCTATGCCCGTGATGAATGTCGACCAGTCTTCTTTACTCCATTCTCTTCCTTGTAATTGTAGACACAATTAGTGGGTATGTATACCTCAAAAAGCTTATAAATAGTTCTAGAGAAATTACTCTATTGGCGTCACATATCTAGTCATTGCTGTAAAAAAAAGATTAGAAGAAACAATAAAACAAATAAGCAATAAGTAACCTGGAACCTTTTAGTGGGAGCTTAACCCATTTTTCTGTTGCTTGAAGCGGACAAATGACAGAAGCCAATTTCTATATAGGACGCTAGATTACGCTACCGTGTTCTCATCAGGATTTGAACCCGAGACCTCAAGTCAAATGCGCTGACCATTACGCGACAGCGTTCTGATCAGTACCTCTATAAATTCTTTGGTACACCTTCATCTTGTCAAAAATTTAAGCGAGAGTAATTAGACATAATCAAAATTTTAAAAATCAAATGAGAGCATTTATATAGCGCTTATCCACGGTCATCACCGTGCTCTAAGTGCTTCACAATATTACATTTATCCTCGACGAAACATGTAACACATCAGACGAAACATGCGGCCTGTTAGGTCTGCATATATAATTTTTCGGACAAAGACAACGTCAGGGGAACCTACATCCGTCTCCGATAGGATGAGGAACATTGTGCAAAGAGTCTTTCCCAAGGACTCAATGTCGGACCCGGCCAGGATTCAAACCCTTGGACCCTTCGATCTCCAGGCAAATACGTTGATGATAATATGTTGGATACTGATACCACCAAAATATTAGTGATTACGGCGGATTAATACACACGGCGGTTTGAATTGGAATATAGACTGCAACAGTTAACAAGAAACATTATAATAGCATTACTCCTCATAGAGTTAGAGCAATGGCGGCGTTGGTGATGCAATGGCCATCGCGATCGATTCGAGAAAGAGAGGTTCTGGGTTCGAATCCAGATTAGAACGACCGACGGTATGCCCCTGAAAAGGATACTTTTCTTCATCCTATCACTATCAGAGATGGATATTATACGATTCGGGGGTCCCGCTGGTTGTCATTGTCCGTTGTAACGCACCTAACAGGATGTACGCACTCTGTATTTGAACACGTAGCCCACTAAGAACTTCCCAGTATGACACCCCCATACTGGATCCAGCTTGAGGTCAGAAATGAAAGGGCAAAGTTACGGAGGGGACACGGAAGGACCACACGTTTGGAACAGATACAGGACTTATCAGTGAATCCATCGAAAGGGGGTATGGGAAAGGGATTGACTTTCAATGACGGTGCGGCTAATACAGATTGATGCGTAAATCATTTGCATGTTGTGGAGTGTCTGCAACACTGCATTCTTCAGGTAAAACAAAGTCTAAATAGCCACCTTTTCCACACGAGGTGTTGCAGAGTTTATCGCCACGCCCAGAGAACGTTCTACACCAACTCCTCAACACATGCCAATCCCTTTCACAAATTATTCCTATTCAATTCCGACTCGGTTCACCGCAATTTACGCATCGAAGGAAATGGGGGCGCCAAAGATACCTACCTACCTACCTTATCAATGGAAGTTTGTATCGTACGGTATGGACAAGCTGATGGTCGTGAGAACTTGTGAGGGGGTTAGATATTATTTAGCAGTTAACTATTGAACTACTACACTACTATATCGGCGGCCATGTTGCTAGCATGCTCGACGTTATTTGAAAACGTTGTTGACGTAATTCGATATACACATCGAGAAAACTCTGACTCTGAGTCTATCACTATCACAAGACGGATGCATAGATATATCTAGATATCTAGATTCTTCTAGTTGTGGGTAGAACTGATAAGATCTTGTGGGAAGTTAATTGAAACTTGCTCGCCTTTTCCTCACCCCCCCCCCCCCCCCCCCATTGTGATTGAACTTGTACGCTCCGGGAGAAACAACTGCCTCTGTCCCGAAGTGCCCCCGAGTCGTCTACTCGCCAATCGCTATAAAACGCGGACGATAACGACAAACTGGACACATCAGTCATTGCCATACACGCAGTTACGTCCCCTGAAGTGATTCAAAATTAGTCGGGGTGTCTCAGGTGTATCAGTTACTTACCTTTCAAAACCAGTTCGGACTTCGTAGGGTTCGGAGAGTGCAGTAAATAGCAGTAGTAGCTAGTAGTCACCAGAAGTTCTCCGCTGATTAAACCTGTGTGTGGATATAAGTCAGTCTCCTTCGTGAATTCGTTCATTATTCAATCAAGAGCCACTCCTCGATCATCTAATAATAATATTATATCTGTTTATTTTGCTATCTAGTAGCTAGCATTCATCAATCTTGAAATGGAAGAACAGAATATGTTGTTACTAGTGTTTGCGTGTGTATTGTTTGCTAGCGGTGTGTCCGCCCAGCGTCCGCCTGCTATAGCACCAGGACGCACGGGACCTTTTCCGACAGCCTCGAGGTGAGTGCTCTAGTATAATGTGTTAGCCTAACGTATTATAATATTATATTCGGTGGATTAACTGTTCTCGTACCGATGGCCGTACAGTGCGGGAGGCATGCCCTTACCTAAACGTGTTGTTTTTTTCCGAGTACGGAAAGAGTTAATTTGGTATATAATATTGTTGATGAAAATGGCTACTCGATTCAACTTACATTATAATATCATGGGAGGAGGTAAACAAACAAAACAAGAAAGAAACTGATGAGACTGCATTCTATACGTTTTTAAAAAGGATTTAATTAAAGATGACGTGAGATGTTATTTTATGACGCATTTTAGCCTTTTATAGATATGATAATCTTCGATCACCGATATTTTTCACCGACCGCCTCTCCAATATTATTGTTCAAGCCAATCAAATCTATACTGCAATATGTGTCTACTAAATAATCTAACATCGTTATTGTTTGTTTGAAGTTTTACGATACTTGGACATCCACACACATCTTGATAGCTATTTCCCATTTCGAAAACAATTGTGGTGCGGTGATGTATCTACTAATTTTGTTTTTATTGCAACAAAGATTTCGGGAATGTTCTTCTTTTGAAAATGGCTTCATGAAAAGACATTACCGGTATATGTAATGGCAATGACTGCCATCAATAATTCTTCTTTCTTCTTCTTGATCAATGTACCTTTTGTATCTTTCGGTGTAAGCCATCAATAACGATGACATATTATATAATATACGACCGGTCAACTGTCACAGTTCATCAGCGGAAAAGGTCAAACCAATTAAATCTATGATGAGGGGAACGAACATGAGTCACAATCACTCTTACTCTTCTTAGTCTTAGTCATAGATGCGATTCTTGGTGACGCGCGAGAGTAAACCAGTCTTTGTGTCAAGTTTAAAAAAAACTTTTTTCATAACTACCACCACCACCACTGCCGATATCGACATTACCATTACCAACTTCACCACCACAACCACCACCGCCGCCACAATCATCAGTATTATGGTCATCGTCGTCATCATCACCATCATCATCATCGTCATCGTCTTCAATTCTATCATGACCATCATTATCATCGCGACCATATTCATCATCAGAAGCATCATAATTTATTCATCACAAATTATCCTTTTTATCCGCACAGCTACTTTCGTTTCACATTTATTATCATTTCAACAACTACTTCTACAACTACGTCTACTACTACTACTACTGCTATCACTACTACTACTACTACTACTACTACTACTACTACTACTACTACTACTACTACTACTACTACTACTACTA
>JAULCB010247205.1:0-12632 GCA_032358575.1 Dendronotus rufus
GAGGCCGAAACCGAGATCTGCCGTACGAATAGAATTTTTTCTTCGCGTACGGTCCCGTACGAGCAGCCACGGCGTTGCCTGTTATTCTCTCTCTCTCTCTCTCTCCCTTCCTCCCTCTCTCTGTCTCTCTCTAAAATACTATGATCACTGAACTGTTCAAGGCAAGAAAAGACGATGGAATACGACATAACTGAATAAATCTGACAATTAAACTCTTCATCGTTTTGCTGTGACAGAATTTTACCGCTATTTTAGGTACCCGGCTGCCGGGCGAATAGCCTCGCGCGCTATTTTAGGTACCCGGCTGCCTTCTTGAATCCTGCTTTATTGCTTGTGAGTGTGCATAGTAGACTACATTGTTATTCCTGACAAAAACGTATTGTGAATAGTGCAGAGAAATGTTATTATGTTAACTGTGAATGCTTCATTCATAGTCATAACCAAAATCAACCTATGATGCATCTAGTCTTGATCTAGCAGTCTATGAAAACAAAGTCAAAGACATCTGCACTTAGACAGAACATCACAGTAAAATTTGGCACACAACGGTTACCAGCTTACTGGTCTCTATCCAGATTCCAGTTCTATTTGTCTTCTCTATGAAAATGTACACTCAAAGTAAACAGATTAGAGTTTATAATACATAAATAGCAATGCATAAATATGCAAGAGATAGAATAATTACCCAAATTGCGCTGTTAGTTTCAGTCTCAAATACCGTTACAAGAACGGCCTTTCAACTCTTTTGTTATTGACTTGTTGTTGGTATCCGGCGCGCTCTAAAATAGAAAAACATGGTTTGGACAAGGAAATGTTCGCTTGAACATTCTATTTGTCCAAAGAGGTCAGAATTACACTGTAACCTTTGACTGTAACAAGCCTTTTGCTGATACCCATAGCTAATTAATTACTCTCTAACGTCTTTGCGGTTAGTGTTAGCTCATATCATTCTGTGGTATTATTGCTGTTATTTTTATGGTTGTGTTTGTCATTGATTCGTTTACTGGATCAGCCGTCGGCAGAGAAGAATAGGTTACAATGTCATGGGTTGGCGCCATAGAAGTAAGGAGTCTATGTTGGCGCAAAGTTTCCATAAGATGGAAGTATAAATGATCAGTGCCGAAAGACGAAGCCTAGGGAGAAAATAAAAATAAAAAACATTTTTCGTCACCATGCGGGGCTCGAACCCACGACGTCCGGATTAGATACCTCACGCTTCTAACCACTCGGCCATCAGAACCACAATAAGGAAGCAGCAACTATGTCATGGGTTGGCTATGGGTAACTAGTAGTATAGGGGTAACTTTTCGACCAGTGGACTTGTTCGACCCCCTGTCCCTGACGAATAAATATAATTATCATCGGCATCAGCCATCAAAAAAAGAAGCCTAGACTGCGACTTCTTGGGAGAACTATGACGTAGATCCATTCAATCATTGTGAACAAATATTTGGTATGCAAATTTCGTTTTGTTTTGACGGGAACCTAAGCTTTGTTTTGTTAGTACGTCGACAGTCAACCTACTCAGCGCGACACACACACGCACACACACACGCACACACACACGCGCGCGCGCGCGCAGAAGGAGAGTGAGAGAGATGTCTGGATGTTGCGTCACAGTTATCGTTACCCATCACCCATGCCGTTGTCTACGCGCCTAAAAGGCCGCATGTCTCGTCTGATGTGTTACATGTTTCACCAGGGATAAATATGGTATTGTGAAGCGCTTAGAGCATGGTGATGACCGTGGATAAGCGCTATATTATAAATGTTATCATTTATATAAGTATCCAGTCTCTTTGATTCACCCACACAGGAAGTCTTGGCCATTATCATGATTGGTGCTGGACCAGTTAGTTATACGACTCCATAGGATAATGATTTGTTTCAGGAAGAATCAATATTATATTGTTTTCAGTTATTATTGGTACAGTAGTAAGTGAGTAAAACCTGGCTATACCGCCCTTCGCTGTACCGCCATTCTCGCCTACCGCCACGTTTTCACGTTTTCGCTGTTCTACCGACTCTGTCATCCGCCTTCCGCCGATGCTGTTTTGTTATCCTCTGCCTCGGCGAGGTGGCCGAGTGGGCATTGCACTTACTGAGACCAGAATAACCCATGTTCGAGTCCCGCTTCGGCACCTCGTTTTTTTCCCTTGGGCAAGAAACTCAACTCCAATTGCCTATCTCGCGGCGCTGCTCTGCTGCCGACGCGCGGGTTATTCTGGTCTTTTTTCGGAATTGAACCCAAAATGACAATGAGCCCTTTGGGGCAATAAAGGCACATTTTATTTTGTTTATTTGGTCATACCGTTTTCACAGTGCACACGATATGATCAGATATTGATGGGAATTCTAACGTAGGAATTTTGCGGACGGCGGCCTTACTACGGCCTGCTCTTTTCGATGTCCAAGTCCAACTGCTGTCAAGGTGTTCTTTAACTTTAACGAGACCTCCGATTTTATCGTCCATCTCCGATAGGACTAGGTGACTTACTCAACTTCATTTGAGGTGCCTTCTCCTTCGCGTTGGTCCAAAAATTGGCGGTATTATAACGAGATTTTACCGTGATTACATTATTATCTACATAGGACTAAAAGTACGCCTATACTTACATTTATAAAGTGTTTCTACAGTGGGGGAATGTAGTAGTTTGTTCATAAATCATACATGATATTATATTGATATAGAATGTGTCCTACTTCTCTTTAAACCTACTTTCGATTTCGCGTTCAATACACGCATGCATTATAGATGGCGGTGAGCCTGCAGTGTAGGTTCTCTCATTTTTACATCTAAATGAGAGGCAACACAAAATATGTAGGAGATATAATAAAGTTGTTTGGTTAGCAGCTGAGTAATGCGTCCAGTGTATTGCTCATAGCGCCATTCAAGGACGGGTAAGATGGGCTGATCACCTGCTTGTCGTAATTCCTGATCCCTAGTATTTCCTGGCTCTATGCTTTGTCAAAGGTGGTTATTGGGGCATCTGGCTCATTCACCATTTAAGACGTGGCATGGAGCTGGGTGCCGAAACTGCTAACGCGGTATATATATAAGGCAATGGATAACAACAACAAAACAAAAACTAGACGGCGGTGCGGGCAGTCTGCGACAGTGTACCAATATTTACCGTTCATGATTTATTATATGTAGGAAATGATATTATGCGTTCTTTCATGACTCGAAATTCTATGCCTGCCCAGTTATACCTAGTGTACTTGGCCGAAGGGTAGCCAAATGTTCGAATCCTGACTGGGTCCGACGTTGAGTCCTTGGGAAATACTCTTTATACAATTTTCCTCATCCTATCGGAGACGGATGTTTGATTCGGAGATCCCCTGGCATTGTCTTTGTCCGAAAAATTGTATACACGCCTAACAGGTCGCATGTTTCATCTGATGTGTTACATGTTTTGCCAGGGGATAAATGTGGTATTGTATCTGAGTGGTAAGAAAGAGAAAGCGAGAGTAGGTGTAAAGATCTATTGTCCATTCTTGATATATTATAATTTCTTTGGTATGTGTACCTACGTAACTAGTGTTCAGAATCAATTTTTTTTATTGCTTCATCATAAGGTTGGCATATCTTCGATACTTATGAATTCATATATATTGATATTGCACAGTGGGCTGATCACCTGCTTGCCATAGTATTTTACAGCTCTGTGTTTTGTCAAAGGATGTCATTAGGGCATGTACGTCATTCATCATTTAAGACTGAGCATGGAGCTGGGTGCCGACAATTCCATGAATTGTCTCCAAGGATCGATAAAGTATATATCTTATCTTATTGAAGTCGTTCGACAGTTCAATGGAGAGAGTGCTCAACTAAAAATAACATTAAAGGAGCGGTGATAAATGAAATAAATAGGATTTAACTTACATTTGCGGACGATACAATATTGTCTATTTTGTTTAGAGAAAAAGCTTCTACTTCTATGACTATGACCCAATAGCCTTCAAAAAAAAACTAATCCATACATTTCCACTCTTCAAACACTGAACAGTTGAAAAAGATGAAAACGAAGAACAAAGTAATTTACATAAGCAAGATTTATTAGTATAAAAAAGTACAAAACATTATTGTTCAACCAAAAAAAGGTAAAACACCTAAAGCAATAATATAGTCAAAATCTACTGACGACTTAAAATGGCAAATAAAGATCACAGAGAGAACGTTTCTTTCTAAAACAGAAATGGATATTCATATTCAATGAATAACTTAAAACAAAGGTTCTTTGCTGCTAATTATTTGATACTAAAGCTTACAAGAATTCCTCTTAAAGTTAAAGTTAAAGCTGGTAAGCAAAGCACTTTCAGCCTATCGTTGAGGATAGATAATAAAAATGTGGTAAATAGGTTGAAAACAAAGGTTTAAAAAATCTTATTAATGAAGAAAGAGGAGAAAGTAACTCTTAAATGTTAAACATGTAGAACAAAATGTCCTGAGATCGTAAAGACTACACTAATAAAAAATAAAAAATGAACTAGCTAGATGCGACTTACCGACATCATTTCATAAATAGATTATGAATAGCACGATAGCCTTTAATATATTAAAAAAAATATCACTTTGACTAACTATAAGAAAACAAAACTGAAACAAAAATATGTTAAAAGTTAAAAGAAAAAAAGGGTGCAAAAATGCAGCAGGAGAAAAGATATTGTTCATATCGGATGAATAAAAACTTCAGTAAAGGGATCTCAGTTTCATACAACATACAACAAGTGATCAACAGGTTATTGACTTGCATAATAATATGCTAAACAATTTTATGGAGTATTTGGTATCTTATAAAATTACAAGATAGTGGAAAATGAAATTCTTTTAACTGATTACCATTATAGCTCGATTCAACTCGATCAGCCTGTAAAAAAGATATGTTAAAGCTGTTATATAATTCGGAAATGTATAACTCAAGATCACAGATTTTAATTGTCATAAAAACAACACAAGAAAAAAACAATGATGATTCACAGGGCTTAGATTTAGATGAATATACATATATATATATGAGTCCATGAGATTCGTAGGATATTTCAGGCAAGCACTACACTACATAAGGTTTTCACTGATTAACCTTTAAATTTTAATTCTATTCATAATAACAGTATTCAACTAAAAGATCTGTTTAGAATATGAAAGAGTTCAAATCTCATGAGGTGCTATCTTTAATAGATATATAACAATTCAATGCGTTGATCAAGTTAAGTAATTATTTTGATTCAATCAATTCTTGAGTTAAAGTATGAAAATGAAAATGTTCACTTGTGTTGATTTCTTAATAATAATTAACAGGGCTTAGATTTAGATGAATAAATATGAGTCAGTGAGATTCGTAGGATATTTCGTACAGGCAAGAACAACACGACATAATGTTTTCAATGACTAACCAAATCTAAGAAGTGATAGCTTTAAAATAACAATTCAATGCGTTGATCAAGTAAAGAAATTATTTAGATACAATCAATTCATGAGATATAAAAAAAAAAATGTTCACTAGCGTTTGCTTTCTTAATATTCTATTCTTTGTGATCAGACAACAGTCTAATTGTACAATTGAATATCATTTTCAATAGTATATGACATGAAAAATATCAATATCAAAAGCATTTAACAAGAAAAATTCCAAAATGTATGCTATTTCTATTTGATGAGACACATGAGGTGCATCAAATGGCAAAATTAGAGAAGAAGTGAAAACAGAAAGTTTAGAATTGAAGATAGAGAAAAATCAACTAAGATGGTTTGGACATGTAAACAGAATAAATGATAGTAGGATACCAAAACAAATATTAGAATGTAAGCAGCAAGGAAATTACCCAGAGGTAGACCAAAAACATGACAGGAAGTAATTAAAAATACTATAAAAAAGAAGGGATGTAAGCTTGTCGATGCAAAAAGGAATTTATTGGATAGAAATCAGTAGCGAAAGTTTGTTTATGATGCTTAAAGCATACGCTGAAAGTACGAAAGGTAAATTGACCTAGAAAGAAAGAAAGCATTGAGTATTTGCTGTATGGGATTAAAATACTTCAAAAGAAAGTTTAAGAATTACTACAAGCGCATTTAACATTCCACTTAGAGAAAAAGTAAATTATAATCAGATACAGTACAGGTAACTAAAATATGTTTTAATTTTGTCCTTCTCTCACAGTTACTGTCATCCATAGTCATCAGCCCAGCATTACTACAGCATGGTCTTTAGGGCTGTTGCCCCTAACACTACCCTGTACTACAGTGCGGAAATTCCAGCTCTGTTCCAATCAACCCTTCCAGCTTGGGCAATGTCCACTCCTGGTCGTTGTTCTATGATACTCGCAGCATTGACGCAATTTGGATATATGGGAATATATTATCATACATAATAATATGTACAAGCCTAGTGTTAATTAATAATAGCCTAATGAAAAGAGATGTCATATCAAGTCCTCTATGATGAACATAAGTTAGTATTAGGTATAATGCCCAATGGGTGTATTACATTACATTACATTAAATATTGCATCTCAACACAAAAAACTTGACAATTTAAAATGAAGACAGTAAACCAGAAGAAAACAAACAAACATTGCTTCTCTTTTTCTCTCATGTCTTTGATGTCTATATATTATGCTCATACAACAACTTGCCAACACTCCATGAAATAACAACAAAACTGCAAAACTGTTTTTTTTTTAAGGGTTCAATTCAATGAAGTCAAACTATTACTTTTGCGTCTACAAGTACAAGTCATGCTAATTTTAGTCGTTTGAACAATTTACCAACGATTATATAGTGTTCTAAATCGAGACATTAATATACTAATAGAAAGACAACAATTCCAGACAAACGCATCATTACAGCAAACACCATCACTAGAACAGGATTCGTCGTCTTCAACCCCACCACAAAAGGTTACGGTTCGTCTACTCTTCGTGCCATTCCCAAGTTTTAGGCTCAAAGCTTTCGTATTCCGTACTATACATCTTGGCTCGTATATACGACTCCTTGTCCTTGGGTTCTGGATACGTCGTGGCCAGGTCCTGCTCGTACACGTAATTGGCCAGGTCGACAGCAATGGCCAGAGACACTTCCTGAATCTGCTCCAAGGGAGGATACACACGGCCCTCGGCCAGATGCTCATCGGTTACCAGTTCAGACAAGCGCTGGAAATAAAAAAATTGGAGAAATAAGAGAACCATGATGATAAGACTAGTTCCTTTAAAGAAAAAATGGCTGTGTTAGAATCTGAAGATGGATAATAATGTTAAAGTTATGCCTTAGGTTAATTCTTATCCTGTAGCAAATTTGAATAATACAATATAGATATGTATAAAATTTGAATGTTGGCTTTTCAAGTAATTCACTGTAACTGTAACACTCAAAAATTTATAAGGAGACCTGCAAAAGTTAAAGTTAAAGATTCGAAAAGACAAAAAGCGTGCGACTCATACACATACATACCCTGGCCGATCGTAGGAAAACCTTATCTGGCACATGTTTGACGCCGCAGGCGATGATGCCCAGCGCCACGCCAGGAAAGATGTACGCGTTGTTTCCCTGGCCGGGGTGATAAGTCTTGCCATTCATCGTGTGATCTGGGAACGGGCTGCCACTCGCAAACACACAACGGCCCTGGATAGAAAGAAGGAAAGAAAGAAAGGGGAAAGATTGAATATAAAAAATAAAAATAAATCGTATTGGCAATTTATATAGCACTTATCCACAATCTTCATCATGCTCTAAGCGCTTTACAATGACAATGTCAAATCAATCCCCTGAAAGATTCATTCCAAAAAGATTTTCAACACTATTCCGGTTGTAGCACCTCTGTTTAAAGTTGGTCTGCGATAGGACTTGGATCACTCACGGCTAGACCAAAAGCTCTAGGTGGAGTGAGAAAAATTGGACCCCCCGTCACTTTTAGATAAGTGGGCTGACAGCCCAACTGCTAGGCTTGCAATGCCGCAATCTTTTAATATTTTCTTTTACAAAATTATTAATTAAAAAAGTTTTCAGTCATACATACCTCTGCGATCTTTGAATCGGTTCAACTTTTTATAAAATTATTTAAAAAAGATATACCTCAGTAATCTTTGAATCGGTTCAACTTTCTACAAAATTATTTTTAAAAGATATCATACCTCTGCAATCTTTGAATTGGTTCAAACTTTTTTAAAACCCAATTATTTAGAAAAGACATCCTACCTCTGTTCCGTTGTAAGCTTGCTCAGCAGTACATTCCGCCTTGGAGGTCGGGTTACTGAGGGCAAAAATGATTGGCCTCTCATTGTTGTCGGCCATGGTCTTCAAAACCTTTTCATTAAACGCCCCGGTGGCAGCTGCAGCACCTGTGGAAGAAAAAAAAAAGAACATTTGTTTGTTTCAGAATAATAAAAACAACAACCGAAAAACGAACAAAAATCACTCGAATCGATCGTTAATCTAATAGTAAGCGTAAGTACGACAATAATACTATCTTTTCATTCCGCTATAAAACTACGCATCCGATTACGCTATTGTCATAGTAAAATAAGAACGAAAACGGCATATCGATACCAGTGCTAAGATCGGGTACCTTGCTTTTCTCGCATTAGCCCGATACAGCCGGAAGAAGCGAGTGACACCACGACCGGTTCTATAAAACCCGACGCACAGGAACCCAACCTTCGAGAAAATATCACAAAATCGACAAAAGCGATCCGGAGTATGACAAATACGGATTTTTAAAGACAAATACGGACTTACAGACTGAGGCAGCCAAATACGGAACTGTTCCGTATTATACGGAACGGTTGGCAGCTATGTGACTTGATGAATACACGATTATTATCATTATCATCATTATTATTATCATAAGTATACTTATTATTACAGTGGGCGTCGGATTCAACGAGGTCGCATTCAACGAGAAGTCGGTCACACGAGGCCAGTTGAAATCCCTGTATGCGATCTTTCCTTATACCTGACGTCACGTGTAACGAAAGGTCGCATACAACGAGATCTTGTTGTCAATCCCGACGACCTCGTTGAATCCGACTTCCACTGTACTATCACGTATCACAAACCAATTAAACAAGACGGCTTGATCTCGTCTACGAGTTCCTCCAAATTTTTACTGCTGTGGAAGTCTTTGGCATAAATAGCCTTTTGACCTGTGATCCCTCGTTCCTGAGAGAGAGAGAGAAAAAGAGAACAAACGTACAACCAAACATCATCACAAAAACATGACATGACATCATAATAACAATACATTTTTACAACAGAAGATCTATTGAAAGTTAAGCTGATGAAAATACTAGTAGTATTAGTGAGTTATGAATTTATGGTCTGACAAAAAAAATATTTTTGACAAAATTGAAATTATATTTAATTTGTGACAAAGAAATAAAGGAACAGAGGCAAAATATAATCCTAGAACCTGTCACTGGCTATCCAGTATTGTGAATGATGATGACGACGGGGATGATGATGACAATAATGTGATGGTGATATGATAATGATGGTGAGGATGACGATGTGATGTTGATGAGATGATGATGATGATGATGAAGATGAAGATAAACAATCAATGATGAAGATAATATGACGATGTAATGATGGTGATGATGACGATGTAATGATGGTGATGATGATGTAAAACCCACCTTGTTCAGCAAACCATCCGCATCGATCATCCAGATCTTAGAAGCAGCCTCCTCCCCTGTGGCCCCTTCCTCTTGCAGGGCCAGACACAGCAGATCCGCTATGCCAGTCGCCGCCTACATCAAACCAAAGAAGATAAGATACAGACCTGTAAATGATCCATCACAAAATTGTCTGAAAATTGTCCACACTTCAGGTAAGGGATTATTATACTATTGACTTCCAATCAATTCTGCAAAAATAAAATCAAGTAGTTTCCTTAACTTGAAATTGTCTGAAATCAGACAATTGGCTGAAGATTTACAGGTCTGACAGACCTAAATGGCCCATCACAAAATTGTCTGAAAATTGTCTACAATTCAAGAAAGGGGTTATACAATTGACTTTCAATAAAAAATAAAAATTTATTTCCTACTGTTTTTTAAAGCATTCTCTAATACTAGTATGGGATTGTCTGAAATCAGACAATTGGCTGAAGATTTGCAGGTCTGTTAGAAATGCATAATAATGATCAGTTTGTGATTGCCAATAAAGGATTATTTATTATAGTTATAGTTCTATACTCACCTCACCGGCTCCCAGGAAAAGGAATGTGTTATCCACCAGATTTTTCCCTGTGATCCGCAGGCTGGAGAGAATGCCTGCCACCGCCACGGATGCTGTGCCTGGAGAACAAACCATCGATAATAATAATAGAAGCCAGCAGTTGAAAATTCTGCATGAAATCAAACAGAAAGAAAGAAAAAAAGGGAGTAAATTTAACATAATTAAATTTTGAAGTCTCGGTTCGACTAATTAATTCCCTCCCACCAAGAGGTGACAGTCTTTTATCTAAAAAAATGAACTCTGAATTGTAAAAAGTAAATTTAACACAATTATGAAGTCTTAACTATCTACTATTCTCCCTCAAGAGTGTCACGAGTAGACAGTCTTTTCTTTAAAATGACCTCTGACCCCGTAATTGACTTTTTATTACAAGTTCCAAGCTTGGATTTAGGAGTTTGCCCCCAAAAAAGGCAAAATTTAAGCCCTGTGGACAGCATAGGAGGAATGGAGCGAATAACATTGCAATCCACCTTTATGATTGGCAGTCAAACAATGTCCTTCCTGTCGTATCACCTCAAATGTATTTATTTTAAAAAACGGGAATAACTATAAAACTATAAAAGTAGATCATTGGCAAACAGTAAAATAGAAAAACAAAAAGCAATCATGTCCTGATATACGCGAAATGGAAAGCAGTACGTAAAAAGCATGTTTTAAGCATAAGGCTAAGGCGATCGATATCACTCATATGTGGAAGCTGCCATAGGCCATATTCCACTTTTATAATGGTGTTTACAACCGAAAACAAAATTAGAATCATTGTCAATCATTTCAAGAGTGACGCTCAACAATAATTTCTTTGTAATAAGGCCAGATCGCGCTAGCCATGATACGCATTACGCTTGCGTACGCAGTGTTGCTATAACTTCCATGTCGCGGACATCGGGACAAAAGTGTACAGCCTAAAAGATAACCACTCATACAATCGTTCGATACCTTGAATGTCATCATTGAAAGTACAATACTGATGACGGTATTTCTCAAGGAAACGGAAAGCGTTGTGATTGGCAAAGTCTTCAAACTGGATGAGAACAGTTGATCCATATCTAGTGAGAAAAAAAAAGAATTGAGCATCATCAAAATAAAAGGCACAAGATAAACAAAGATTCTGAAAAATTGCATTTCACATTGAGAACATGACTGAGACCTGTAAATGACCAAACACAGGGGTCTAAATTGGAAATTTTTCAAACCACTGACATTTTTCGGAGCAACGATCACAAGTGAACATTGCAGCATAAAAAGGTGGATAAAGAGTGCTATCTTCGATACTAACCTTGTCATGCTCCAACTCCTTTTGTGTATAATGATTGGTGAAGCCCCTGGCAAACTACTTGTTACTTTCCTTCCTTAAAATTTTCACTATCCTCTATTTCCAGCTCATGGAAACTATTTAAGAACATGACTAAATACCGCTGCAACAACACAACAAACTCCCAAATGTTCACATCAAACTAAATCCTTTGGTATTGAATTGACATCCAACAGAATACTACTAAATAACTCAAATAACTGAACTGAATAAAATAAAAAAATTCCCACGGACATCGGCCGGGGCGGAAAAGATTCGCAGAAATATATCCAAAACCACTGAAATCCGCGGAGAATTTAGACCCCTGCAAACACAAAATTGTCTGAAATTGTCCACACTTCAGGTAAGGGACTATTATACTATTGACTTCAAATCAATACTAAAAAATCAAAAAATGGACACTTCTGATAAGTTTACAAATTAAAACATTGCAAACATTTCAGGATTTTGAAGGTCCTTTAACAGCCACACGACATGACGTCAAGCCAGGATCTCCCATAGGACAAGGGAGTCAACTGTCCCTAAAGCATACATGGGACAAAACTTGTACAGAATTAATGTTAAGTTAAGTATGAAAACTGAAAATGATCATACAGTCCTACACCTCAATTTGAAACAGATTTCCAATACTCTGATTTTCTAGATGAGCGAAAGTATTCAACGGAATCTTAGTATTAGTATAGAAAAATTATCACACAGGAAAAATTATAACAAATAAACGTTGATATTCTGAGAAATATTTTTATAAATTATTCAGAAATATGAAATCTTCTATTAATAAGACAAACGACCTGATACATCCACTATCCACCGAAAGAAATACCAAGTCGTGTACCTATGAGTAACAGCAACCATGAATTCGTCGATAAATTCGTCATACTCTGGCCCAGTCACTCGATCCGCCTGTCTCCCAATGTACAAGGGATCATCATGTAGTTCCTGGATTAAACAAATAAAGAAGCAATAAAGCCATTCAGACTTTGCCAATAACAATAATATCCTAATAATATGTGTGGTGGTCTGGGAAAACCGCGCATTTGTCGCGAAATGAGTTTTCGAGATACAGGCGATTAAAGTCAAAAT
>JAULCB010247758.1:0-12608 GCA_032358575.1 Dendronotus rufus
CTGTCATGCTTTCTTTTGTCACACTCCTCATGTGTTGTCTGAGTCTGATGTCCTTTTTATGAGATGATTTTTTTTCTTCTGTAAAAGTAAATCATCTCCGTTTATTTCATGCCATGTTAGATATTATGTTATTATGATGTAAATGTTTTTACATGTATGTACTCTTCACACAAACAATCTACTTCTGTTTCATATCTTTTCACTGAATGAAACTACACTGTATCGTCTTACTTTTTTGGCGCTGTTATGATCCAAGAGGTCGAAGAGCCGTAAAAAGGGACGTGTTGGCGACTGCCGCTCGGTGAAGTGATGAAAACCAAATTTGAAAAAAGGGGGGAGGAAACGTGATTAAACTGGTTGAACCAGCCGGGGTTGTGCTCGTTAGAGCCGAGATCGACTATTTTGGTGCTCGTTCGATCCGATTATTTTTACTAGCAGTTAGCAGTTTATAAGGAATAAAACGGGGATCGAAATGTACCTCGTTGGATCCAAGTTTCACTGTATATAATAAGGCATTGGATTGGATAACAAAACTAAAGATATTTTATCTATCACAGATAGCAGCTGTTGTAAGGCATTTCTTGTGGGTTCTGTTTCTTCTACTTTTTACGTACAATCATGAGGTGACCAAGATAGTGGTTCTGGTTATGTACATCAGGCACAGACCAACAATATTTCTTGTCTTGTCTATCATCACTATCTGAAGACCTTTAGATATTCCCATACAAATATGGAAACAAAACGCAACTGGTCTTCTGCTTCTCTTTTGGCATGGGTGGCTTACTTTTAAGCTCGGTGTGTTTGACCTGAAGCACTGTTCGATGTTGAGTCCTTGGGAAAGACTGCACATAGTTTGTCTTCATTTCACTTAAGTGTGAATGAGTACACAGCTACAGGCAGTGACAGATCTCACATCAGTATAGTAGTATTAAGTGGGGGGGATCAGTCACTGGAATATTCAAGAAATCCGTACTAGTACTAGGCTTCATCTTTCGACAGTATAGTCGAATACAAACGCTATCTGGCTACATGATCGTATTATGTAACGAAAATCAGTACAGTATTATATGTAAGATAATGCTAATAGTAATTGACATACAGTGGAAAATATGAAGGAAATGATCAAGATAGAAGTAAATGAAAATGTAGCCGAGTTCTTGGAACTTTTTGACAGATTTGGAAATATTCGTTTGTGTGAAGATCAAGCCAAACAGTGTTTCCTATTAATAATTAATATTAAACAATGTAGGCTACACAATACGCGTAAGAGAAGTTAGTCAAGAGCCCGCACTGTGTTGAAGTTGGAGGAAGTGTACTTGGTTTAGTTTCCGAAAACGTAGGGACCCTTTTGTTACAGTCAGGAAACGTCGCCTTCTCATTTGTTGATGTTGCCAATAACATCTAAACAGCGTTTATCCAAGAAGGTTTGATCAGTAGCGATGGGGAGGGAGAGAACGGGCACAGTTCACACAGTAGCTCTTGAAATTGTGTTACTTTATGTGTATAATATATGCCCTTTTCAGCACATCTGATGTGTTTTATTTTATATGAAGTTTGATATGACTTGAATGTCTGCTGGGGTTCGAAATCAAGATTTCTCGGAAGGTAAGTGAGTGTACTGACCAGCTGCTTTTCCTTTCAAGGCAGTGAATAATACATAATATCTATTACATCATATTATACATTCATTAAGTTGTTGATCCAATAAGGACGTTTGCCTAGTCCCGTACTGTTCATACAATAATACAAATACAAGTAACACTGTTTCCCCCAGTTAAAAGCAACGGTGTTTGAGGTTTCTGCCGAAAAACCCAAGCACGCTGTTGACCCTCTTACTCTTTCTTATTTTATGTATGTGGGCGGATCATTTTACAGGTTCACTGATACTGATTATAGTAGTGATGCTTAGGGAAGCGTTTTCTTTTACTTTTACCGTCTTTAATTCGTGACCATTCAGTAAGTTATTTGTGACATGTTGGTCGTTTACTTGTGCGATTGATCAATTTCATCCCCCATGGTAAAGCGTTCAAAGTGTTTAGTAATTAGTGAGTGGTCATCTGTATGTCCTATAATTATACATAATATATTATCTCTGTATTATTCTATCTATTCCATAATATAATTAATAATATACCTACAACTACAATACATATATTCCCCCCCAAAGTGCCACATTTTGGTCCAAGTAAGGTGCCTTGGCTACAGTGTTATTGGCATCTATGTATGTATAGTATAATCATTCGTTTATGTATCAATTATCGTCTTTTTTCACCGGCATTCTGTAACCCAAGACTACCTTGGCTGTAACTCGGCTCTTTTTCCGTCAGCGGTATTTCAAGATATTAGGCCTATACCGCCGTCCGCCTTCTTTTGCGCAGCACGAGATAATAATTTCTTTGTTTTGAGGTCCAGCTGATCATCCTTTTAATAACCAATCAAAAGCGCGTGTACTGAAAATTTGAACTAATCGGTGAGCGAGGATGTATTCACTCCCAATAACAGGGTCAGAATTTGCATATGTTTATAAACAAACGGTGCGCAATTTCTTCGAAGGCTGTGGTCTTGATTCTGAGAATTTTGAAACAGATTTATAAAAATGCCTTTTATTGGTAAAGATTGGAGATCTCCAGGTGAACAATGGGTTAGGACATCCGAAGGCTGGGAAACTATGAAACTGAGGAGAGTGAAGATCTTTGATAATCTGAACGAAAATGTTGTCGCAAGGTAAGTGCTCAAGACAGTCAAGTAGATCAGACATTCACATGAATCTCCTGAATCTCATCTCTCAAAACGCCTCGTCTCAACAATGACTTTTGTCAATATAAAACATGAGATGAATCTTCGAAATTTGGTTAGAATAGATGGTTTATAGACTAGTTATTTTCGTTTTAAGATAAAGATGAGTTTCATCTAGGGTAGAGATGGACTAGATATCGGTCCATTCTTCATAAACAGGTTTTGATCATTTGGACAGCTGTCAAGTTTTCCTGTTTTTAAAAGCATTCTGAAATGAAAATCTCCATCACTGCCTATAGTTTGGTAGGACTCATTTACAAAAATGGAATGAGATATGAACTGTCACATCTAAAGAATTTCATGAAAATGCCACAGCAACACTGCATAAGGCCTATCTACCTATCTACTAAGTAGGGGCAGGTTTCTGTCTAAAACCAGCAATATATTCCTTTTTATTTTAGAATATCAAGGTTATAGTTTACTCTTAAATTTTGATTTCCTAAATGAAATAGTGCAAAATAGATATGATATTATTAGGCCTAAAATCAATATGAATTTTTTTCAGGGTTAATCGCCTTACAGTTGAAAAGGAAGATGACCATGATAAAACTCCTCGTAGCCAGCCGCATATCATTTTCAACAATGGTAGTAGTAAAGAGGTGAGAAACCATTTCTTTGAAATAAAATATTTTCAAGTAAAATATTTCGAATCGATGTTACCTGAGCGCTAAGAGGCAACTTGAGTGTTCTTATAAAAACAATGACATAATTTCCTTTGATGCCATGGTTCTCTAAAATCATTTATTTTATTGGGTTAGTAAAATACTAGTTTCAGCTTACAAAAAATGAAGGTGGAATCTTATCTTACCTCAATTTACTTTTTTATCTGGGATGTTCCAAGTTCGAACTTGGCTGAGGAGAGATT
Organism: Dendronotus rufus; assembly: GCA_032358575.1. NCBI lineage: Eukaryota > Metazoa > Mollusca > Gastropoda > Nudibranchia > Dendronotidae > Dendronotus > Dendronotus rufus. The sequence continues at coordinate 3,662 of JAULCB010247758.1, forward strand.
TTAAGACTTTGAAAATTGCTGTCTGCTAATCAGTGAGGAGTAAAAAGAAGGAAGGTTAATACACATGTGTAAACTATTACACATGCAAGGGTAACAAATTAATGCCTTGCGGAACAGAAAATCGTTATTAAGAGCTCAAATGGGTTATTTCATGTCCCGGGCCACGTCATGTCCTATCACTTTACTTTAGTAGGTAAAAAAGAGCCACGCTTGTTCATCTTGTTTTATCTGCAATTGGTTATCCATTAGTCTTAACTTTTTGATGTAATAATAAGAAGGAAGCAATTATTTAAAAGATCCTGTGCAAACAGAATAAATGTCAAAGCATAATATAATGAAAAATATGGCGAGCATTTTGGTTATTCATCACACAGCTGTTTATTGAGTTCAGTAAGTTGATTTACCTATTAAATTCTTCACCATGATGAACTCAGGCTATTTTCTCACATGAAACTTTATTCATGAATTTCAGAAGTTGGAAGCTACCTCTCTGAGTGAAGCCTTAGTTCGTCTTGACATGGCTGGAGCTGCAAGGGATATAACTCGAGCTAATTATGTCTATGAGGTGACACTTTTGCCAAAAATCTTTTTTTCTTTTTTTTTTCTTATCCATTGTCTTATATAATCTACCATTTTCACAGTATCCGCCCCCAATAACCAATTTTGACAACACACAAAGCTGAGAAAAATTATGGATCAAGGTGTGTGTGTGTTGCTTGAAGAATGAGGAAAAAAACGGGAACGTGACGGCGACGTGCTGGCGCTGGATTCACTCTGTGAGAACTCTAACAGGGGTTCAGACCACTTTGCCCAATCTTGAATGGTGAAATGAGCAATACACTTGATACATTACTAAGATGCTAACCGCACAAATAATATTTTGTCTTCGTGTTGTAGCTCATTCATGTGTGACAATGAGAAGACATTACACTGTAACCTTTGATAGATGACCCTAGAATTCTGTGATTAATCCAATGCTTTGGTATTGTGATCAGTGCACCACTAAGCCCACGATGCAGTTTGACTCCCAACTGAACCAAAAGATTTTGAGATAAGCAGTGTGCAGTCAATTCCTATCATAGGCAGACTGGAGAGTGGAGATGCTGTCTGTGAAATAGCCTGCTACTGAAATGGGTTGAAACAAGCTTTGCCATTCACTTTATGTAAATGATTTCTAAAATGATTGTTTCATATTATATTGAACTTTTCTATTTCCTTTTGGTTATTTTTAGCTGCTCTTTCTGATCCTGAAGAAAAATTTGCCAACCTTGAGTGGAACATCCCAAAAATTGATTTTCAACATTATTGAATCCATGTTTAATGAAGGTATGAGGTTATGAACATTTCTCTTTCTTTTTACGTGCATGGCTCTAGATTGATAAATGTAATTAGGGAATAAATACCCCAAAAGGGAAAGAAAAACAAGAAAATTATAACGACATTTGAAAAGATTTAAAAGCAGAGAGTTAATAAACATAAGCTTATTTATCACAGATTTCTGTGTTAAGACAATATCGTTATATATATTGATTTTTCAGTATTTTTTAAAGAAATATTTTCAAAATGCAAAGAATCATAAAATAAATGTAATGTGAATTTATCTGTAGATTTTGTTGTCATTGTTATTGTTGTTTCCATTCTGATTTATCTGTTGTTTGATCAACTGGTTTTGCATTTGTAATGACTTTGTTTTTTTTTGTTTTTCTAATTCATTTGTATCATCTTGTTTTGATTATTTGATTTTATTCAAAATTGAATTTGGTTGACCTTGATATATTTCCATTTTGCCAGCCCTCAAGTCAGAATTGAACATTGGTTGTGTCAAAGATTTGGTTCACTTTGCCAAAAATGCTTTAGTCGAAGGAGGCTGGGCTCATATTGGCAGTCGAAAGTTGTGGAACAGACATTTGGAGACTATCGACAGACTTTCTCAAAAGCTTGCAGAGTACCATCTGAAAGAAGTAAGCATACAAAACCTAGAATATAAAATTATTTGAACTATCTGTAAGAGATAGTTAAAATAATCTTAGTCAGTCATCTAATCTTTGAATCTGCATTATTTGTATGGTGTTTATATGCTCTGTATGGTCCTTCGGGAGTTGGAATACTTTGTTTGCTATGGCCTGTCAGTGGATACATGGAACATTGTAAAGCACTAAGAGCATGGTAAAGATTATGGAGAAGCGCTTTATAAGTAACATTATTTATCTATTTACTTATTTAGGTCTTATTTCTTTTCTGGTTTTAGATCTAACTTCACATCTCTACTTTATTTTTCTTGTTTTGCAGAGAGGTTTTGATGGCAAGCTTATGTTATCTGAGCTGCCGACAGATTGTTTGAGGATTATTTTCTCTCAGATTCCTGATCATAAAGATCTTATGAGGGCTGCACAAACAAGCCTGTTTTTGAGTGAAGTGAGTCTATATCTATGCCAGAAATGTGAGAATTAGCGCTCGTATTATTATCATTATTGTTGTTGTTGCCATTATCGTTGTCGTCGTTGTTGTTGTTGTTGTCAATATTAATATTATTATCATCATTATCATTATGATTATCATTATGATTATCATTATGATTATCATTATGATTATCATTATGATTAATTATTATTATTATCATTTTTATTATTATTATCATTAATATTATTATTAATGATAATAATATCATTATTACTAATATTATAATTATTCTGTCTTTCTTTTCTTCTCTCAAAATATGTTACCAATCATGATTCATGAATTGCACATTGTTTGTGTGATATATCACTATATCTTAAACCATCTCTTTTACAGGTAACTCAGGAGTCTTTGTTGTGGAAGAATTTGTGTTTGTTCCATTTCAACAACAGTCAGATCAGCACATTTAAAAAAGGACCCATTGATGAGGACAGTATTGAATGGAAATATATATACAGACGATGCTATAAGTAAGATCTTTTTATTCATATTTGTGTAGTTACTATTAAAAAGAGCTAATCTATGATGCAATTCAGGTTAGAGTTCATTCTAACCTCAACAAATGAAAATCTGAATGTGTTGAATTAAAGAAAAGAGATAGTATGATTCTATACATGGGTTATTTTCATAATGTTTTACGGATAATATTTAAATGAAAAATACATAAAAACAAAATTAGCCTGATGAAGATTGTCTTAGTAGCTTGTTTCCTATTTTCATAAATTGACCGTGGAGTTGTGAAACTGAATATATTATACAGGACCATCTCTGTTCACAATGATATTATAAATAATTTGTTGTAAAGATCCATATTGTATGACATTAGTTTAATGATGATGTAAATAGTGTATAATGATTATTGCAGGCGGTTTGGAAAAAAGGACATCTATGCTGATATGTTGTCAATCTGCTCTCGTTGCTGCAGCATCTTTTGGAAGGTAATTTTGTACACAGGACATAATAGTAATACTCTTTGATTCAAATGTCTTCATATTTTCAAGAACTAGATCACAATGAGGGAGAGAGAGAGAGAGAGAAATATTTTAAGCTCGGTATATTGTGTTGATATTGTATGGGTTTGAACAGCTCAGGAATTGAACGCGTGATGCAATCTTTTTATTTTGATCTCTCAGTCCACACAGTCTTCAGAAACAAAGAGAAGATGGCGATAGGGATAGGCGAATCGATAATTGACTGACATAGAAAGATGTAAGGAGAAAAAAGAAAAGTAATTCTGATAGAATTGATTTTTTATAATATATATCGTTCTTGTTCTTCTTGTTCTTGTTCATCACATGCCTATTACTATTACAACAGCGGTTATTCCTATTAACATTATATCCCTGCTTCCATGTGCTTTTGTTTGAAGTTATCATATTTGCTAAAGTATGTCTTCCTGATGCAAGAAATGCTCTTTACAAAAAAATGTAAGTGTGGAAATACCTATTTCTTATTTTTGCCTAGATCTTTGAAATGTCTTTATATCATGAAATGAAGTGCTTCTGTAGTTATTTCGATGTTTACATGCATTTTCTTTCCTGCCTTTCTAGTCCCTTGGGCATCCCTGCACGAGTCACAAGCCAGATCCAAGCAAAGACTTGCCTCCACAGAACTTCATGAGTTTATTCAAACTCTGATTCGTCACACTCACCTACCTACTAAGATCTGTCTCAAAGCACTTACTTATTTTTTTTTTAAATATGAACTCCCACATTAAATTTATACTCATACTCAAATGTGAAAAGAATTATGTGATAAGATATTTGTATTTACCCACCATCTTTACTTGATGTTTGTTTTTTATTGGATGGCCTTTTGCCTTCATCTATATTGAATTGGATGAAATACTGAAATGATATCAAAATATTTCCTTTGTTATGATATTGTTCATCAATAATACAAGATGTTGGTCTGTATTTGATTAATTACAGTCATTTAACTTTTACTAATGAAAAAAAAGGTACTTAATATTTGATCGTTTAATACTTTTTATTCATTATTTCGGTTTGATTTATTTACCAAAATCAAATATCAGGAATTTTATACACATATTTTTTTTATTAAGAAAATCTCTGTGTTCAATATTAAATATGACTGTTCATATTTCACTTAAACTTTCATCATTGTGCTAGTGAAATCTAAAAGTATTGATTTTTATGTTGCAATCAATTCAATATATAAGTTTTATGTAATAACTTCATAGTTTTAAAATGAGGTGAAAATGATGCCTTTGAAGCCTCATATTTTCTGCTTATGTCACGAAATGTCAATCTAAAATTTTTAATTTCCAGTTAAGAAATAATTTTTATTCTCACTTTCTTCCGTATTTACCTTTTATACCTTTCATTGTCAGGTTTGGTTTGTTATCAGTGAACAAACTTCCTCCATCATTATTTTTCAACTAATAGTAAAGAAAAGAGAATGGACTTATCCAATACACACTTTTGAAGCAGTCTGGTTTGAGACTGGTGCTTTCTATTCCCTCAATTTGATTGGAATATGTTTACTTTGAATAGTATATATATACGGAATATTATGTAATACGAAACTTTCAAAGACTTTTATTGATTATATTTTCACAAGTCAACTCTCGATCAAATCACGCTAAAGATTGAATCCAGAGAAGCCCCCTCCCATAAATGATAAAGGGAAGAAAAAGCACCAATTGGTTCATTCCACTCTTCAAGTTTTTGTAAAGCCATATTTTGATTTTACAATAAAACTTCTTTATATAACGCTTGCATGCTACATTCCACTCGACTCTCTACTTATCAAAATATGTTCAGGCTTATATGCTCTCAACCTAAAATAATTGGGATGTGTATTGGATAATCTAGTAATACTAACAGATAATGAAATACAGAATATAATTCGTTTGGCCTCTTACAAACACGAGCCAACCCCTTTCTGAGACATCTTTAAGCATACTATTTCAAATATTATAGTAATGAATTTGGAATTATATATTATTATTATTATTATTATTTTCACGTTTAAGACACAAGAATCTTTTCAACAAAGTTTGTGGTATATTTATGTTTTTTTGTTGTCTTTTTTGACAGACTTACCACCGATTAAAAAACTTGATGATTGTTAATGACACAAAATTATTTTAGCAGTAGATAACAATGTTAAGGGGGCTGGGAGATATGATATTTTACTGCTGTTCATAATGGTCTTGATAGGTCCAACATCAAATAATGTAAAGATGGTTATGTTAAAAAAAGAATCACAGTTCTTTGGGTCAATGGATTTAACTTTGGATCAATAATTGCAGCAATTATATTCCACTTTGGTTTAATTTATGACCAAAAAAAATCCACTCCAATTTATAAGTTAGGTTTATTTGACCTCATAAAATTTTTGATTAATATTCGAATGTTTGAAAACTGTGATAAAGTTTATCATAATTTAATTTCTTTTTCAAATAGAAATTGCTTTTCCTATAGACTAACTGTAATTGGTTTTTTTCGGTTTTAATCAATGGAAAGGACACATTTGTAAAATCTTTCATTCCTTTTTCTGTTGAACTTGAAAAAACATGATATTACCAGATCTGAATCTTTACAAGTGCAATATTGATGTGTTATGCTACTAGAATTTGATTAAGATTTTTTCTTGATTTGTGAAGTCTCTTTAGAGAACCGCTCCTGACATTTGCAAAAGGCATTTTACATTCACATCAATTTTATTTGCTGTGTCTATATTTCTTTGTTTTGTGCCAAAACGCTTGAATGATATGCATTTATATCCATATCTATGTATTCTGTACTTTGAATTGAAAATGTCATAAGATTACATCAACTTTGTTGCTTTGTAATGTGTGCCGTCTAATAATTCACACATTTAAAAACTATTACGATACTAATTTTTATGAAACAAGGGAAGAAGCAGAACCTGATCACAATGAGAATACATATCATTATTTGCTTCAATTGATACTCAAAGTATCATTGATATGTGTGGGAAAATTAATGAACTTCTGATGGATAAGAGGTCAATTGGGAAGATTTATGAAGTAGGCCTATGGGCTGTTTTCAAGGGAAATAAAATGAAAATCAAATTTCCTACCTGTATTTTGAAGATTATCAAGAGAGGAACTGTTTGATGTTTGAAACATTATCTGTATCTGTTCATTCCTTTAAAGTTGCCTACGACTAAGCATTATCAGATATGATTTATGATATATGAGGATTAAAATACAAATAGAAATAGTGATGTATTGAACTAAGGTTATGTTTGTATGAAAATCAATTTTTCTTCTCTTGAATTCAACCATGACAAATTTGATACGTGTGATTTCATTCTATGATGATAACGATTAACCCTAACACTGTATTCTTACCTTTGCTATTGAACTCTTGCCTGCTTTAATATGATGTTTTGTTCCTAGGTTTCAGTTAGTACAATCTCTTTTGTTATTGTTTTATATATTTATTTAATTCTGGGTTTTGTTATTATTATTAATTTCGATAATCTTTAATTCATGTTTCCTTTCATTGCAGTCTTACAAGAGATCTTTCACAAGGATTGTTGACCTACTATTGTGTTGTTACCTATATTCTCATACTGATTTTTATGAAGAATGTACGCAAGGTTTGCAGCATTGTCATTAGCATATCAAGAAAACATGCTTTCAAGCATCTCTGTGATTTGAGGTTTCAGAAAAAGGAGTGAGAACTATGTCTACATACTTCAGTATTTTTTCCATGCAAATCAAAGGAAGAAAATTAAACACAACGTAACACATATCTCACTCGTTTTTATGATCCTCACATCATGACTTCCTGGTTCATTTATTTTACTCATTTTGATTATATTCTGATTTTTAGCTAGTCTTTTGATTGTACCTTATGGTAATAAATTAATAAAACTGTTTGCGGTGTACATAATGTTTTGAGTCAATTTTCCTTTTTACAAGTTTTTTATTATTTTGGAAGGCATGTGTTAATGTTGATTGGGGAAATTGTTTAAATAGTTATTGATACTTAGATCACACTTTCAGAAAAACCTGGATTAGAACCACAGTTTTCTTGTCATTTTAGGATTTTTGAGTAAAAATGGTTTTAAAAGAAGTACAGAGGAGGAGACTGAGAATGGAGGAATGAGGAAGAGATGTATGTAAATGGAACGGTGGTGGTGGAGATGAAGAAGACAAATAATATTATTAACAAACGGCATGGTCTCAAAAGCTAGAAATATGACAGAAGGTGGAGGGGTAAACGAAACGAATGTGGAAAAAAAGCGATGAGATAAATGTCTTGCTTTCCTTTTGCTCAGTGCATTTATTGAGGTATACCTCCTGTGCTGGCTTTGCCTTCTAGCACTATAATAACAGTTTTTTGTTGTTGTTATTGTTGAAGTTCTCTCTTATTGGTTGTGCTAGTAATTTCAGGCGAGCATTTACATTTCTGTACATAATTTCTGTTATCTACATTGTTAAAGTTAAAGATCCCTGCCTAACGCCTGTTAAAGATTCCCTTACACTGTACACCCAGATCACAATGTGTCCGTGGCGCCGCTTTATTACGGCCATAAATGTATTGCCACAGACTGCTCGATGGAATGCAGTGAGAATTAGATAAGCTCTTGGGTGACGCGTGTAATAAATGAATCACGAATCACGGCATATAAGGAAATAATAATACGCCACGTGCTCCTATATTAAATTGATATGTCGGGACACGGTTACAAACGAAGGTGCTATTCGTCCGCCTATGGCAGGAACTCTTTTTCATAGCACGTCTGTAGCCTTGTCGCCAGTATATCCGCCTAGTGATCGATGGGCTCCGGGTTTGAACCCTGGCTGCTGCTGAGCTACAACAGTACGACTACTACTACTACTAATACTACTACTACTACTGCTGCTGTTACTACACTACTACTACTACTACTACTACTACTACTACTACTACTACTACTACTACTACTACTACTACTACTACTACAACTGCTGCTACTACTGCTACTACAACAACAACAACTACTATTACTACTACTTCTACTACCGCGACCATCACCACCACAAAAAAACGAGAAGAGATTTAGAAAACTTAAGTTGAGCTTTCGTCCATTATCTAATCAGTAGACAAATAATAAAGACATTCTCGTAACTTAACTGTCATAGATCGATAGATAGAAATACATTGATAAACATGCATTTTAAAAATTATGTTTAATTAGCCACATTTAGGCTGACGTGTCGGCCTAATAATACAGACAGATACCATGTATTATTCCACCTAAGGTAGAGAAGTAGAACAGATAGGAGTGGAAGTCCCGAGATTAAAAGACGAGGGCGGAAAGGGTTTTTTCCATGATCGATCACGATAGACAAACAACAGTGATTTGTAGCAAGCATGCGTGTATAGAACAGACCTGTCTTTGTTTCTATAATCCCCCCCCCCTCTCTCTCTATCTCTCTGTCTCTCTGTCTCTCTGTCTCTGTCTCTGTCTCTCTCTGTCTCTCTCTGTCTCTCTCTCTCTCTCT
>JAULCB010247869.1:0-12597 GCA_032358575.1 Dendronotus rufus
CTCTCTCTCTCTCTCTCTCTCTCTCTCTCTCTCTCTCTCTCTCTCTCTCTCTCTCTCTCTCTCTCTCCACACACGCATATTATTATTAGATGGGGCTTTGTACCAGCATAATTTGGCCATCGGGAATGAATAATCACGTTATTATTAATCTACGTGTTGACAATGGTGTTAACATCCTATATATCTGTACCATTGATTGTAATAATTGTATCAATAATAGGCTGCGGGTCCAAGTACGGTGAGGAGTTCTGAGCGAAGGAGCGCCACACCTGTTGAGTCGGCTGCCTCCAGGGAGCTACGCAAACTCTCCGTGGTAAAGAAAGCAACAGGTGCATACAACGGTGAGGAAGCTTATTATCTAGCTACATAACGCCCGTTTCGGCATGAAACATTTATTTAAAAAATAATTACTATTTTACCTTACGTCACTTTCCACAAGCGGTATATTTATAATATAATATTATCCTTTATGAAACCCTTTTGTAACAAGACTTGCGTCCACGGGGCTAAACCCTTATAATCATGATTTACACATTGATATTATATGGATTGTCTCCTCTTCGATTCAATTTTGATTTTATTCATATTCATATTCATATTATTATTATAACAAGGTAGGATTCGATATGCCCCAACGAGCTTAATTATAACCTCATTGGATGTACCACATATTATTATTATCCTGCTATGTATCTTTTAAGATAAAGATGATGTGTTGGATGGTTGTTCTAAGTAGATAGACTGTTTCCTCGTAATCGGAGGTACGCATGTCCAAATCCTGACATTGAGTTCTTGGGATATAATAATACTCTTTTCACAATAAGTAGCTACTGGGATCTATTTTGTTCCTGAGGACTGCGTGTGTACGTCCGAGTGCGCGCGTGTGTACTTACGTATGGGTCTCTCTTTCTGTATGTAATGTGTGTGTATGTATTTGTGTATGTTTGTATCATGTGTGTGTTCTTGTGTACGCATCCACCATTTGACAAATGTACTATGTTCTGATTACGTGACAGACATGAGGGAGAAATCATCATTTCTTCGATCTGTCACCGACAAGATAGAGGAACATTCCAAAGCCCTTTGCCGAAAGGTCATAGGTACCCAGAACGGGAGCAAAGGTAGGCAAAAAGTCATAACTTGTTCTTTGTCGTCTAGCGAAAGCATATTTGATTGACAGATATACCAGAGGTCCGATATAACTACAATCGGAACATAATTTTCACGTTGTCCTGTAATGTATAACAATAACACTTCCTAATGTGATGATTCTGCTTGAAAGAAACCTAATGGAAAAAGTATGTTACAATTTTTAAATGAAAATTCTGAAGAATAATTGACTCAATCTGCACAACTGCCAATGTATCATCTGGTTTTATATATTATTATGGATAAAACAAAAATCATATTTTATGCTTGATGATAACATAGTATATTACTATATTGTTCATTATAGTTATCTTAGTGGCTGTATTAGAATAGTTCACTGAAGCACAAATGCTTCAACTCCGTTCATTGTTATATTATGTATGTTATTTTCTGTAAAAAAAATTTTTGTTTGTTTGTTAACAATTCAAATCGTACACTCAATGATAATATAATCTATGATTAAAGAAAATCTCAACAGAAAAATGTTTTTTCTCATTCAGCTGACAAGATGCTTGCTCACATTGCTCGGAGGGCCAAGGGAGGAAAGATAGTTAACTTCAGCGACGAAGAGGTGAGTACACTGTGGAACTACCAACAAGAAATTGTAGACTTGGCGTTAAAGCGTTAAAGAATATTTTGTTGTAGTATCTTATATATTACACCTCTTTCTGTCTAGTTGTTATAGTATATTATCGTATATATTACACTTCTTTCTGTCTTATGCTATGCTCTCCAGCCCTTTCCAGGTTCTTCTAGCTCTTTTCAATTCTGCCTCTAGTCTCTCCTTCAATAATGCTTACTTCTACCTCTCATACTGTCTTTCTGTGGATTCTAGCGTAGGCTCTGTTTAGTGATGTAATGTATTGTTGGCGGCATTTTTAGGGTACTAACTATGTCCATCCATTACTATTATTTCCACTTCCTTATTGTGCGCTCTTTCATGGATCGATGTCTCATTAATTAGATATTATCACCAAACAGCCTCGGCTTCTTCCCTTCTTTATTGTATCTCCATTGGAATTATCGATCCTGTAATTTATTATTATTATGCTTCCGGCGTTGTGATCTAGAGATAACGAACTTGCCAGTCACGAGGATGGTCACGCTTCGAATCCTGGCATTGGCCGAGTTTTTATGGTTTGGCCTTGCTGTATGGATTTAAGTCCTATCGGAGATCGACTAAACTAAGGAGGTCCCGCCTTTGATTTGACCTCTGTGTTACCAATGGCGTACAACAACCGTCGAACTTTATTAATGCTTTCTCACCACTATCTCGAATTTGCAGCTGTTTTGCTATTACTAACTGTCAGACAGACCGACCGACCGACCGACTGAGCATTGCATAAATGCACTATTATTGTAGTTGTCGTCGGTACTTAGTGGGTAAACTTTAGTTAGTTTGTTAGACCTAGAACACACTACAACCTAATTATACACACGTCTTACGTCTTACCGTACTGCCTTTCCAGATGGACGGCCCTTTCAACGACTTGGGAAGGTACGGTGTTCACGCCGCTTTCCGGTACTGGCCGCCGACTCTTCTCCTTCGATGGGGGGTAGACGCCTCATTGTTTGCATCATCGGCGACGCTTGCTTTCATGAAGGACATCTGCTGCACAGACACTATGTCGGTATGTTCAAACCTTCAAATTGTAATGTGGTATATCAGCTGAGGGGCTGATAATTTTGAGACAATGATTTTTTTCCCTTTCTTCATCTGTTTTTGAGACAATGATTTTTTTCCCTTTCTTCATCTGTTTTTGAGACAATGATTTTTTTCCCTTTCTTCATCTGTTTTTGAGACAATGATTTTTCTTCCTTTCTTCATCTGTTTTTGAGACAATGATTTTTCTTCCTTTCTTCATCTGTTTTGAGACAATGATTTTTTTCCCTTTCTTCATCTGGTTTTGAGACAACTATTTTTCTTCCTTTCTTCATCTCCTACATTCGTTTCTATCTATAATAATACGACTCATTATCATCATATAATAACTATGATATACTGATGCATTAGAACGGTGATGTGATCTATTAACAAATGGCTCCTAGGGTAAAGTATTATACCTAGAAGTCCACCCAGTATAGGTGACCGCCTAAGGATAGCAATAATAGGAATTCATGACTACTATACAATTTAGATAGGCTTTAGATAAATACTAATAACAAAGCTTGAAAACATCATTTGTTTTCTCTTTCAAGGTGACAGAGGAACCCCAAAGAGCGGACATCGAGGTGGTCTTTAGCCAGTTCGTTGTGGGAGAAAATGGGCAAGGCTCTGCGGACGATGACGACGGAAAACGTACCACCAAAGAGGAAGACGAAGCAGACAACGGATCTCCCAGCAAGAAGAAACCAAAGGGAGACTCGCCCAGCAGGAAGAAATCAAAGGAAGGCTCCCCTAGCAAGAATAAACCCGAGGACGACAGTGCAGAGAGATCGTTGGACAACGGCTCTCCTAGCAAAAAGAAAGCAACGGAAGAGGAAGGAGAAAGTAGCAACCTTCGAGTAAATAATGTGGAGGATTTGCAAGAGGATTCCTTCGCTGGAAACGAGACTGGCAATTTTGAGGATTTCGAAAATGTGTTTGAAAACACATACGTGGGATGGATTATGGTATGGCCTAGTTTGTAATATCCTCCTTACTAATAATACATTATAATGTTGCATAGAATGAATATGTTTTAATTAAGAACAATTGTTTTATATTCCGTAAAACAAGAGGTCTATTCTGCATGTCCCCTCTATCTCTGATAGTCATGAAATTGTATGGACCTCTCGTGCATCATTTAGCCAAGTATTAAAAGGTATAATTAAAGTGTCATAATTTGGTTGGCAACACACTCGTCATTTCAGTTTCGTTACCCTGGTTTTAACTATTTGGAAGTCTTTTAGGTTAGGTCCTCTCATTTTCACATAAAAACGAGAGGCACCACTTAGCCACATTAATCACCAACCACGCTTCGTTTTTGATACAACCCCCCCCCCCCCCGAAAAAAAGAAGAAAAAAAGTACAAAATTTAACTCTTTGAAACTTTGAAGATGGTCTGAAACACAGAACAGAATATTGAAGATATCGATTTTAAATAATAATAGATATTCATTAGAACGGATGCCATTGATTCAGACAATAATTTACAAATGAAAGTGTTCATATGACAAATTGAAATGAATCCTAACCAATATTCATGCAGGTTTCCGTATGTTGTCTCGGATTGATTAGTTCGTCTGTTACATAGCCATAATTCAAAATATTGACTTTCACCACAACTCTGTATGTCTATGGCAAAGGCACAATTTATTTGGTATGTTCTCTTAGAACAACCCCCCCCCCCCCACACATTCGAATTCAGAATTAGAATATAATATCCACTATGTTTCATCTCGAGTTATTTTTTTTCTTTCCAGAATGGATTGGAAGCGGTATTGAACACTACGATGCGCTTCTTCTGTGGCCTCGTAATGCCTTTTGTAACAATCATGGTAAGTTATATCAGCAGATTTGTTGCATTCACTTGAATCTATCTTTAACTAACACGGATACGCATGTGTTATGCCAGAACTCGTAAGATGAATAAGTGAAGATCGGATTTCTACTTGTCAGATCAGGATAGTGTGTTCTTCAATACGTACCAAATTGGTCTGATTATTCTGTGAAAAGAAAGTAGTAGTAGTAATAGTGAATAGTGATAGTAGTAATAGTAGTGGTAGTGGTAGTAGTAGCAGTAGTAGTAGTAGTAGTAGTAGTAGTGATAGTAGTAGTAGTAGTAGTAGTAATAGTGATAGTGATAGTGATAGTGATAGTGATAGTAGTAGTAGTAGTAATAGTGATAGAAGTAGTAGTAGTAGTGATAATAGTGATAGTAGTAGTAATAGGGATAGTAGTGGTAGTAGTGGTAGTAGTGGTAGTAGTAGTAATAATAGTGATAGTAGTAGTAATAGGGAGAGTAGCAGTAGTAGTAGTGGTAGTAGTAGTAGTGGTGATAGTAGTGGTAGTAGTGATAGTAGTAGTGGTAGTAGTGGTGATAGTAGTGGTAGTAGTGGTGATAGTAGTGGTAGTAGTAGTAGTAGTAGTAGTAGTAGTAGTAGTAATCAATGATATGTTGTTGCCCTCTTCCCAGACCCTATTGCTGTACAGGTCGAGTAACAAACTCCACGAGTGGGCAGGTATTTCTCAGTATGAAGCACCGAGGGAGAGAAAGGATAGAGAGACCTTGTTTGCCAGGCTGCTTCGTTTTGAGGAGATTGAGAAGATCATTCAAGAGGACAACTCGGAGGTCAGTAGAACTTAAATCGTTCTCAATTCTTAATAATTACTTGACAAATTATGATGATGATGATATAGCTAAACAATAGCCCCAAGCAATACATTATGGCAAATGTATGAAACACTTGAAAAAATATATTAGCACGACTTAAAAACCCCTTGATAATTGAGTCCTAAGGGATTTGTATCCATACCCCAACACGTTCAATAAGAGAAGGTAGAGGTAATAATAATAATAATAATAATAATAATAATAATAATAATAATAATAATAATAATAATAATAGTCTTTCTATTTCACTTATTATGGTGAATGAGATCCGACTATTGGTAGAAAGAGAAAACATATGTTATCATATATTATACGATGATACAACTACTACTTGCGAGGCAAACCGTCATGTATGTACGATAACTTAAATTTGGCACGATGGTGGGTTGAATGGTGATGTCAGTCGAGAGCCTTATTTATTTGTTTAACATTGTACGGCATTTCGACCTCCATTTCTTTCCTTTACATAATTTATAATATTTCATCTTTAATTCCAACACCAGCAGACGTGTAAGACGAGTGAATGGCTGTTTGACGTGGTAGTGGATAGGCAGGTTGGTTGTCTCAGAAAGTATTTCGTCTTCAAACCGCTCTTGGACGTCTTCGATGTGTACCACCCCGTGAAAATAGCGGAGAAAACAGCAGCCAAAATCAGTGAGAGTAAGTAGTTATTTTCTTTATTTATTTCATAGACATTTATGTAAATATCGGTTTGATTTGATTATTCTTATTATTCTTTTATTTTTGGTCGAATATTTTGGGAATTAACTAGTGCAGTTCAACTCTATGTATCTGTGGTGTGTCGGGTCTGTTCTTTGCAAATTATACGTCGATAACTTTTCTTTATATTGAAAATTTAGATCATTCGTAAATTCGTGATAATTGATTCGCAAAGGGCACATTCATTGAATATACGCTTAACATGCTTCATACGAGAGTTATATGGACCAGATGGACAGGAGTAAGAGAAGCTGTTTGCCACTCTAAATCGGCAGCCTTGTGGTCAGCGTATCCGCTTAGAGATTTGAAGGGTCCAGGGTTCGAATCAGGACTGGTTACGACGCTGAGTCCTTGGGAAATACTCTTTCCACAATGCAATCTTTCTCGTCCTATCGGAGACGGATGTAAATTGTTGTCTTTGTACGAAAAATTGTATACGCGCCAAACATCCCGCATGTTTCGTCTGATGTGTTAAATGTTTAGCCGGGGATGAATTAGTATGTATTGTGAAGCGCTTATAGAGCGTGGTGATGACCCTGGGTAAGTGCTGTATAAATATAAATGCTCTCATTTTTAAATCCTCGTAATCTTTTCCAGTCAAGAGAACTAAAACCGCCTCCCTCGTGAAATATCTCCAAGAGGATCCGGACGTGAAATATCTCCAAGAGGATCCGGACTACAACGAGGAAACCGACCCAGACTATAAGGTAAATGACATTTATCAACTACTTACTTTTTCAACACTTGGAGGTCGAAATGCCGTACAATTTTAAACAAACATACATACAAGACAAGGAGGTAAAGGAACACAATTATCGATTTCCTTTTGAAAAAATATATATTTTCAAGATTTGTATAATAAAAAGAATCGATGATTATAATGCGCAATGAATTAGATCAAAACCTGTACCGCCAGGAAAACAAAATTGAAATTGTATTGAAATTCATTCAGAGTTTTTGGGATATTTTGGATCTCTATCGAATGGATACAAATGATGTACTTGGTTTTAAAATGCTTACCCTAGGCTACACTTTTATCTAGCAAGAAAATCAGCGGTATCTTACTTATTAGGATCAACGATAATTAGGCATACCACTCGTCTCTGAATTCATAAATACATGTAAAAGTAGTTTAAGACTTAGAACAACGTCTATACGAATTCAATTAATCCCATATATAATGTTCACTCGCATGCAAAACATACTACTAAATTTAGGGATATGATATCATTCTTAAGACTTAGATAAGACTATGTTAAAGTTAAAGTTTATTCTTGAGTTGATATCAGGGTTGGTGAAACATTGCCTGGTCTGAATCTATTTATTATTGATGTATTACAGCTCCCAGCTGACGAAGCCTCCGATGATTCTCTGGAATATAAAGAGGACGAAGAGATGGACCCTGAAACTGGCGACGAGGTATAATGAAGAGCATTTTACCTAGTAGTGCACAGTAGTATAGCGACATTGTATCCATTTTCTCAACAGGAAATTATAATAATATGCAAAAACAGGGGACACACTTATTGGTTCGCTTAAGCGGAGAGCCGAGTCTTGACGAAAGTACAAACTAATTCCAACAACTATGATAGCAGTCGGTACACATAACGGAATACTACCTCCTCGTCACAATACTATAATACTATTTTGTTGGCTCCGTTGAAAAAGCGGTTACTGGATAAAACAAATGCGCGAATTCACCTAGCATTGATGTGGATCAGATAGAGCTGTCCGTTGAATGAAAGATCATGTAAATAGATAATCTTCGCTATTCCCACCTTCAGACTGACAATGACGTGTATGTGAGAAACGTAAGCAGCCAGGAGGCCAGGAACGACATCGACACATTGAGCATCAGTAGTACGCCAACGGAAGTAGCAGCAACAACAAAAGGTGAAATTGGACAATGATCTCTTTTGCCAATAGATACCATAATAGTGATATTAAAAACCCGTAAAAGGACAGTAGTTATGCAAACAATCAAATAATAAATGATAAAGTATGCTTTTATAGCGCTTTTCGCCGAAGCCTCAAAGCGCTGACACTTTCGACAAATCCTGAAATATGATCAAACAAATAAGAAATGAAGACTCGCAAATTCAAGTTTTTGATAGTTAGAAACACAAAAAATTTCCATCCAAGAAAAAATCGGAATTGACAAAAGTTTCCTACTCGTTTCAGGAATGCCGACCAAGCAGCTTCTAAGTGAAATTGGCAAATCTATCCTCCCTCCCGAAATCATGCAACCTATATCGCCGATCGTGTCCCCTTTGAATGTGACAAGAAAGAGCAGAACAACAATTGTAAAACAAGCGTTGGTCGACGCAGATCGACGTAGTAGTGGTAGTAAAAACGAGAGGATTCTTGACGACTTGACCACAGAGGCAGCAGAAAACGAGAAAAGTGAGAGTGAAAGAGAAATAGCCAATTCCGAAGATGGAAACACCACGTCTGAAAGAGACGACGGCGCAATGGGGCAAAGTAAAATTAGTAGCGATAACTCCACAGGCATTATCAGTAACGATTTGGATAGCGTTGATGCTACAAAAATCCCCTCCGTTGTCGAAACAGTTAATGATACAGATACAGATACGAAATGTTGTTTTGTTGAAGTGCCAAGAATAGAGGAAGAGACGAGAGAAACTGCTGAGAACGCCGAGACCAATCGCGACATTTGTAACACCAGCAACAACGGTGGTTTTGATGAATCAAATAATAGGCCGATTAGAATATCATGCAACGAGAACGAACAGAACGGGATGATCGTCGAGAAGATACCCGTCGTCACATACGACAAAGACGACGCACAAATCTGGGAAGCAATTGCTAAAGTCGCCGAAAAGGACGAGAATAACGTACAAGTCGATGAAGCGATTGCTAAAGTCGACGAAAAGGACAAGAATGACGTAGTACAAGTCGATGAAGCGATTGCTAAAGTCGACGAAAAGGACGATGACGACGTACAAGTCAATGGAGCGATTGCTAAAGTCGACGAAAAGGACGATAATGACGTAAAAGTCGATGGAGCGATTGCAAAAGTCGACGAAAAGGACGAGAATGACGTACAAGTCGACGAAGCGATTGCTAAAGTCGACGAAAAGGACGATGATGACGTACAAGTCGATGACGCGATTGCTAAAGTCGACGAAAAGGACGCGAATGACGTACAAGTCGATGAAGCGATTGCTCAAGTCGACGAAAAGGACGAGAATGACGTACAAGTCGATGAAGCGATTCCCCAAGTCGACGAAAAGGACGATGACGACAATGATGTAGTGGACAACCCGTTTAAATCGGCTGAGCAAGTCGATAGCGTTGATTGGTCTAACGCGGATAAGAATAAGAAGACAGCCTGTCAGTTCCTACTCCAGGACAGTCTGACAGCAGTAGATGTTGGAGAGAATGACGAGCACCACCAGGCCATACGACGAGACCAACAGCTGCAGCAGCAGCCGTCATCTAATGTAGACACCGGTCAGCCTACCGAGGGTAAATCTCGTCTTCTACTCCTAGATGAAATCATAATTTGTTGTTTCATGATGATAAAGTAGGTAATTGACCATTGTAAAGCGCTTAGAGCATGGCGAAGACTGGATAAGCGCTATATAAATGTTATAATTTATTAATCATTTATTTTCTTGATGCGGGTTCTGGCACGTTAGTTTTGAAATAACATTTTTGAAAGGGTTTACAGTTTACACTACCTACACTTTTTTCCCCATGTTATTCAAACAAAACTGTGTCGATGCCCTTTCTGTTTAAGATACGAGAACCAAAATTGGTCATACATTCAATTTATTTATGCTACTATTTTCCATTGGAATAAAATTAGAATTTTTTGCAATTTCAAAAATAATTCATCGTTTAAAAACATAATTTGTCAAATCTATTGATGCAGCTATAAATATTGTGGCGTCGGTATCCCAATGCTCAAGGTGTCGACCTGGTGATCGGATGATCCCGAGTTTGAACTAGTCTGAGACAGGGTACGACGTTGAGTCCTTGGGGAAATGACTCTTCTTTGACATTTCTTCAGTCGTTCTAGTGATGTCGTCCATTTATTTTTGTCTTGTTTTTCCATGTTGCCAGGTTGAAGATGCCATCCCGAATTGAGAAGACCCCGGGTACATAGTGCAAAGTGCAAAGTGCTTTCTGGAGAGTCCTCTAAAAATAAACTATACCACACAGATCATCTCAAAATGTCATTTGATTAATACTATCGTTGTATATAAAAGTAGAAGTCTTTTGAAAATTCATCTTATTATGAAAATTAAGAACGACTATCCTTTCTATGAAACACTATTTGGCTGATTACATTTTGCATTTTTGAAATTCAAAACGATTAATATTTAGTGAAATTTGATTTTCTTCTTATATTTTGTTACAGAAGGAAATAAACTGATGGCACCTCTATTTGCACTGTCTTTTTTGGTAGATATCACGAGTGAGAGTTTGAGTGTGTGAGAGAAAGGTAAAGTACAATGATGTTGACTCGGGTTGTGTTTTCTTGGTCCTGCGTATCGCGAAGGTGCCGCCGAGGTGTACCTGAAGTGAAGTAGGATCTGGATCTAGATGGTACACTGCAGCAGCCAATTGGCTGGCATCGTGGCAGCGGTCCGCTTCGGACGTTAAAAGATCGCTCCGCGTTGGTCAAATTAAATGGTCAATGCACTCGCCGCTCTCTCGTTGAAAGACCGCGAGCTTGAACTCCGGCGGAGGGGAAGTTTTAAAACTAGCTTTGGACGCGTGATGGAGGGGTCGTTGTCGCCTGTGGGATGTTCTACTCTGCTGAAACGGACGTTAGCTAACAACTTGAGAGATAATTCGTTCGGAGTTATCATTCGACGAAAATAATGTTGAACGCAGGAGCGAAGAAAACCCGAAGTTACCAAAAATCGAGATGCAAACACGGCCTTTCGAGAATAATATTATTATCTTCCACGATTTATTCTTGATCTGTACTTCGATCGCTATACTATCATAAGTCTACTGCATGCATCCCCACGGCCTGTAGCATAGGTTCTCTCACTTTTACATCTAAATGAGGGGCAACACAAAGTAGGCGACTTAAAAATGTGTGTGCTTAGCAGCTGAGTAATGCGTCCAGTGTATTGCTCGTAGCGCCATTCAAGGGCGGACACAGTGGGCTGATCACCTACTTGCCGTAGGTACTGATCTACACTATTTCCCAACTTTGTGTGTTTGTCAAAGTTGGGGCATCTACATCAGTCACCATTTAAGACAGCATGGAACTGGGTGCCGCCGACACTGCGAAAGTCGTACAAGGTATTGGATGACAAAACCAAACCTGAATCTCACGGACAAATTTTATTCAATTAGTACGATCTGATGTCATCTGCAAAGGGGCGCGGGGGGAGGGTGGGAATGTGTGGAAGGGGGGTATTTAAGAAGTGTTCCGTGCACGCCATAGACTCAGTGCCGTGAATAGACACGGGATCGTAAAGACCTTATAGTAGACACTGATCCTAGTATTTTTTTTATATATTTTGTATATCTGACCAACACGCCTGTATCTTTAAGAATGGATGGATAGTATGGTTTCCAAACGAAGTGAAGGTATGGCTCGTTCAACGTGAGCTGATTGCGTGGAAAGTTGTGTCTCGCATCTCGCGCGCATGCGTATCACCAATGTAATTAACACCCCAATTATTGGGGTCGGGGGCCCTCGAAACAACTGTGCAACCTTTAATTAAAGTGTATTATTATTATTATGAATTGATTGATAATTAATTGGTTGTTGTTTAAACAGAAACAATCGTAATTTAATGACTCTCCTGAATTAACCCCTTGTACTGACTGATACGCATTGCCATGTGTGCGTGTTATAATTGACCGGCCTTTCCAAAAGCGGTGACGCAAATTCAAAAATGGGGCCACTCCTTGGAAAGCAAAGAAAAGCAACGGCATATCTAAATAATGTATTGGTTGCATTCGAGTTACCATTCTGCCCGAGGACATGAAATAATCAATTGTATGAAAATAATGGATTTCGATCGATAAAAGCGAGGAAAAGTCGAACATTAGAATTGGAAATGAAAAAGTAGAAAAAGTAATATTATACATTTTAATAACCTAGGTGCCAGAATTAGACAACGCTAATTAATCTATCATAAAGATACGAAAATACATTATTGATGTATTACGATTCCGTTAAGATATTCAGTTGTAAAGCATTTCCTCAAAACAAGGCAAGAAATCAGAACCAAATAACTATAGACCTGTGAGTTTAACAAGTATTGTCTGCAAATTGATGGAGAAATACGTAAAAAAGAATGTGGTAGATCATCTGGAAAGAAACCATTTAATCAATGATAAGCAGCATGGATTTGTAAGGGGGAGGTCGTGTACAACACAATTGCTTGATGTAATGGACATCTGGACTAATATCCTA